>CAUYQV010081705.1:0-26547 GCA_963574575.1 Galagoides demidoff
GATGGGCACTTGGGCTTCTTCCATGACCTGGCAATTACGAATTGGGCTGCAATAAACATTCTGATACAAATATCTTTGCTGTAATGTGATTTTTTGTCATCTGGGAATATAAAATAAGCATTTTTCATATGTTTGTTGGCTATTTGTCTGTCATCTTCAAAGAGATTTATTTTCAAGTCTCTTGCCAACTTATAGAAGAGATTGTTTGCTCTTTTCTTATTGATAATTTTAGTTCTCTGTAGATTCTAGTTATCAGATCATTGTCAGATTCATAACATGAAAAAATCTTTTCCTGGTCTGGAGGCTGTCTCTTTGCTTTGGTCGTGGTGACTTTAGCTGTGCAGAAGCTTTTAAGTTTGATCAAATCCCTGTTATTTATTTTTGGTGTTTCTTCAATTGCCAGGAGTGTCTTCCTCATAAAATATTTTCCCAGGCCAATATCTTCAAGCATTTTCTCTGTACTCTCTTCTGGTATTTTTATAGTTTCATGTCTTAAATTTAAATCTTTTATCCAGTGAGAATTAATTTTTGTTAGTGGTGAGAAGTGTAGGTCCAGGTTCAGTCTTAAAACTCTTCTCCTAGCACCATGTGTTAAATAGGTATTCTTTTCCTTGATTTGTGTTTTTGTTAGGCTTATCAAAGATCAAATAATGATAAGTGAGTGGGTTCATCTCTAGATCCTCTATTCTATTACATAGATCTGTGTCTGTATTTTTGTGCTAGTACCATGCTGTTTTGATTGCTATAGCTATGTACTATAGCCTGATGCCTGGTAATGTGATGCCTACAGATTCATTTTTATTTCTAAGAACTGTATTGGTTATTTGGGGTACTAGTTTGCAGTCCCATCAACAGTGAATAAGTGAGTGTTCCTTCCTTGACAACCACACAAGCATGTGCTGATTTGGGACTTTTAAAATATGAGTCATCTCATTGTGGTTTTGAATAGCCTTTTCCTGATGATTAGAGATGTTGAGCATATTCTCATGTGTTTGTCTATCCTCCTTTGAAAGTTTTTGTTCAGATCTTTTGCCCTCTTTTCAATGAGTTTGTTTGATATTTTTCTTGCTGATTTGCTTCAGTTCTTTGTAGATTCTAGTTATCAGTCCTTTATTGTGTGCATAGCATGCAATTTTTTTCCATTTTGCAAGTTGTCTATTGTGTCCTTGGATGTGTAGAAACCTTTTTTTTAATTCTTTATTAAATCATAACTGTGTACATTAATGCATTTATGGGGTATAATGTGCTGATTTGATATACAATGTGGAATGCTTACATCTAACTGATTATGATCAAGTACCATTTGTTTGTTTTTGTTGTTGCTCTGGTTGCCATTGGAAGCTTCTTTATAAATTCATTCCCTAGACTTTCATTTATAAAAGTTTATTAAAGCTTTCTTCTACAATTTGTATAGTTTCATGCTTATGTTTTATCCAAAGTGAATTAATTTTTGTGAATGGTGAAAAGTATGGATCCTGGTTCAGTCTTTTGCATGTGGTTATCCAGTTTTTCCAGCACTATTTATTGAATAGGGATTCTTTTACACATTTTTTAAATCTGATTTATCAAAGATCAGATGGGAGTATGAGGTTGGTTTCATCTCTGGGTTCTCTGTTATGTTCCATAGGTCTATATCTCATGCCACTACCCTGCTGTTTTGGTTTATAGTCTTGGGCCATATTTTAAAGTCTGGTAAAGTGATGCCTCCTGATTTGTTCTTATTACATAGTTTCATTGGCTATTGGGGGTCTTTCCTCTTTCTCTATGAAACATAGTAGTTTTCCTAGATCTATAAAAAATGACTTTGGATTCTTAATAGGAGTTACATTGAATCTATAAATCACTTTGGGTCATATGGCCATTTTAACAATGTAGATTCTGGTGATCCACTAACACATTCTTCTTCATTCATTTTATATTATGTCCACCTTGATTTTACAATCTACTCTCATATATACCCTCCTGACAATTGGGATTAGCTTACTACTTGAGCACTTTGTGTGTACAGGCCCTTTCCTGTTCCAGCAGACAAAAAATTTCCCAAGCCATATTGCTGTTTTTTACTCTTGTTATTGATCTTATAAAAGGCCAATAGTGATAGATCATAGTAGGATGAGGCAGGTATTTTCTTGTAAATATAAACTTCTGCAATATCTTTCAATAAGTTAACAGCACTAGCTTTTTAACAGAGAGAAGGGATCTACTCTTTCTGCCTACATAGTACAAGGGAATGTGGAGATTCCAAATGTTCAAATGCATCAATTCAGATACACACATCCCATGATGAATTCTATTTCCTTTCAGTCAGGCCTATGAACTTAGCAAAGGAGACCTCCCAAGCTTCAGATTTTCAGGCGTTCCTGAACATTCTCTGAACATTAAATCCTGGGACTTATCTTCAGTTTTCTGCCCTCCACCTGTGGTAGATGAGGCTATCTTTATAGGCAGCTCTCAACATGAACCCTCTGGATTTCACAACTCTATATTCATAGTCAATCACCATCAATCTTCTATTATCTTTCCTCAATGTACTGATGGACCCTTGTAATAACTGTCAAATTCCAAAGTCCTTTTTAATTATTATTTGTCTTAAAATTTTAAAATCCAGAGATCTTATACATGCTAATACATACTTTTCTTTAACTAACCCATCCCCGTTCACAACTGGTAAAATTTTTAATACTTGTTTTATAACTGCATGCTCCAACTAACACCAGTTATGAGATATTCATCTGATGATCTAGTTCTAAATGCTCATTGTGATGTGTTCTTTCCCTACTGCCAGCCTGAAGCAATGGTTGAAGTGCCAATTTCTCAGGAAATGGGAAACCATAGATTTGTGTTCAGGGGCTTCACTGGGGATCATTCATAGTCGTATTATCTGTTAGAAGTGAGAGTATAGGATTGGACCACCCCCCTCCCCAAAAAAAGTTAAGGTGCCATACACTTGAAATGGAGGTCTTAGAGGACCTTGCAGGGAACTCTGAACCTGGGATCGCCCAACAGAATTTCTCTGCCTTGCAGCAGGAAAGTGTGACTTTCAAATACCTGAAATTACCAACCATTAAATAAGGCTAGGGTGTCATATTTGCCCTACACAGAAATTTCCTTGAGAAAAGTAGACAATATATCTAGCTCATCATCTTATAGTTAGCACTAAGCCTCAAACTTTATTGCCTTTTGTAAATGTTTGTTGTTATTTTTGTTGTTGCAGTTTCTGAGATCTACCATGCAGGAGTTGGATAAAGCCCAGATCAAAGCATCAGTTTCATCCTTGTTCCATGCACCTAAACTGCGAATGAGAGTCCTCTGCATATCTTTTGCAGGGTAAGCACATTATGATGATGAATTTTAAAATATTAGTTATGCAAATCCATTCCTTCTTCCAAAAAATTTACAGTAGCATTGTGGAGGGATGATTAATATGTAAGAGCAAATTATATCAACGTATATGTCTTTAAGTCCCCATTTTAAGACAGACGACCATGATTAGAAGACTGAGTGGGACCCAATTAAAAATGCACAAAGTGTTTATTTAGATCAATTACATATCTATAAAACCATATAACCATTGCCCATAAAAATCATCACTTACATCTCCCTTTCCCCCAACTTAATTCTTGTCCAAAAGTACCAACTCTTTACCTGTATTCCCATAGATTACATTTGCTTATTCTTGAATTTTGTATGAATTGAATCATACTATATATACACATTTTGTATAGGGGAAATTCATCAATTTTGTTTTGAATAGCTGTGATTTAGTTTTTTGATTGTAGGTCATTTCCCTTTATATGAATGTACCATAATTTATTTATCCACAGTGTTTCTCATGAATTATGAATTTTCCCACTTGGAGGTTAATATGAGTTCCTGAGTTTAAGGCATGTGTACATCTCCCTATAGTAACCTACCAAACAATACTCCAAAATGGGTGTTCAACTATACACTCCTATAGTCAAATATAAGAACTTTGATCATTCTATATTGACACACATTAATACAATCCCTATGTACTTTATTTATTTTATTAGGTAGGAATTTTAATCCATTCTATTTTTTTATTTCTTTATTAAATCATAACTGCATACAATGCATTTATGAGGTACAATGTATTGATTTGATATACAATATGAAATGCTCACATAAATGATTAACATAACCATCTCCTTGCTTACTTATTTGTTGTGGTAAGACATTCATACTCTATTCTTAATAGTTTGGAAATGTACCGTCACTTCATATGAGAGATGAATCACAACTATAGCACAAGATGAAGGAGGAAAGGGTAGAGGGAGGGGAAAGGAGGGGGGTGGTTCGATAGAGGGAGGGTTAATGGTGGGACCACACCTATGAAGCATATTGCAAGGGTACTAGTCAAATCTATTAAGTATTGCGCACCAATGTCTTAACACTGTGATTATGTAAATTAAGTGAAAGCTATGTTAATTAGTAGGATCTAAGCAGTCCAATTTGTACAAATTATCAACACATTGAATCCCACAAAGGTGTAAATGTATTCATGATCTATGTATATAAGACTTAATAAAAAAAATGGGTTGAATTAATGAAAAAAACCTATGCACTATAGAAGGCACTAGTATGTGCCAGTATGAAGTATTGAGAATTATTTTAAGTTAGCTATTTCAAGGGACATAGATGTTAGCACATTATAAATTTGCATTTTCCTGGTGACTGATGACAAAGACTTCCCTTTCTTGCTGGGAGTTCATCCATTTTTATTAGATTATTGCTTTTTTATTTACATCTCTTTAGACGTATATTTTAAATGTCTTCTTTTTCTCAGTCTCTGGATAATCTTTCCAATTCCTGATGGTGTATTGGATTAACTAAATATCTCAATTTTTATAAAGTCTATCAATACATTTTTTCTTTTCTGTATAGTACTTCTGGTATCCTATTTTACAAATCTTTGCTACCCCACATTTATAAAGATATTTTTCAATGTTTTCTTCCCATTTTTCATTGATCATATTTGAGTTGTCTATGACCCATCTCAGATTAATTTTTGCATAGCATTTCAAAATAGGGTCAAGGCTCATATTTTCCAGATTTATTGCCAATTCACTCACTACCATTTAGTGAAAAGGCCATCATTTCCCTAGTTACAAAGGCAATTTTGTTATTAACCAGTCAATTGCATACAAGTATATATAGTTTTTGGACTCTCCATTTTCTTGAATTTATATTTCTGCCTTAAATGTTTGTTGTCATTTAAAAGCTAATTTATTTAGGCCTAAACTTTTTTGAAAAATTGCTAGATATATGTTCAATTTCTATACTAGATGGAAGACTACTGAGAATTTCTATTTGTGTATTTTCAAGTTGTTCTTCAGGAAAATTGCTCATTTTATGTAACTTGTCAGGGGTTTTGGCCAAAATTATTCACAATATTCTCCATTGTATATCTATTATGTAATTATGAAATATAAAGTAGTTTCTCTTTCTTATTCCTGATATGATGAATAATGTTTGCACATTTTTAAGAATCTATCTTGCTAGAAGTTTCTGAACTTTAATAATCTTTTCACAATTCCTTGTATTTCATTGATTTCTGGTCTTTTTGTTTGCTTCAACTTACTTGAGTTTCTGTGTACATAAGGGTGTGTATTGTGTGTGTGTCCTTCAGCTAAAGAAGCTTAATTAATTTCTTTTAAAAAAAAAGATTCATTCATTCAGCTATCATCTTTTCTGATAAATACACATAACTATCAAGGAAGTATGAAGTCCTCTGTTAGCATTAGCAAACCCATATCCTATACTGTTGAAGACATTTCAGGTACATAAAATATGTATTGCAGATATACAACATGATTTTTGAGATAGACATATATAGAAAATGATTATTGCAGTAAAAATAATTAATGTATGCATTATAACATATAGTTCCTCATTCCTGTATGTTCTGAGATACTGTATCTTGACTCTAAATATGATCAAACTAATTTCTAATTTATGGTTTTGATCCTGTTTGTTTCATTGTTTTTTAATAAATGTTCTGATTAGTTTCCAAATACCTGTAGGCCTTCTAGTTTTTTTTTGTAATTTATAGTTTAATTCCTATATAAACTTAATTTTATTCACATTAAGAACGCACCATGTCTCTGGGCTGTGAGCTAAAGACACACAGGTATCAACGTCTAAACTCTACACTCAATCAACTTAAAAAAGAGTGAGTGCTTCTTGTTTGTTCATTTGCTTGTATGTTCTTTTCCTCTTCATAAATGTTCTCTTTTCAGTAAAGTTTTTGAATAATGCAATACAATTTATTGCCTCAGCTTGCAGTCCTCTGGCAAAGCATATTAGGAAATCAAGAATACTCATTACTTAGTCTTGTTTAAATTTTTTATAGTTGTATGGGTTACTTGATGCTTATCACAATCATAAAATTATAACAATAATACTAAATAAAGAAAACATCTATGTACCCATCACCTACCTTATGAAAGACACTCTATCCATCCAACACAGTTGAGGTTTGTATAAATCTCCATAGCCACATACCCATCCCTCCATTCTAGAGGCCTCCCAGAGGTTCTTTGTACAAAACTAAAGGTTTAGGGTGATGATTGGGAAGCATCAAATGACATTCAGCGGTGGAGAGATTGTCTTCAGAGCAATTCAGAAAATTCAAAATAAGTAGAGTTTTATCTATTTGTTCTTGGGGGCAAGGTGATCTTTCATACTCCCCTCTTTCAGTTTAGTTAACTGAGTTTCAAGAATGCCATTAGCCCCTTCAACAATAGCTTTGGGTTATAGGGTATACCAGTGGTATGTTTAAATTGCCATTGTTGACAAAAACGCTGGAATGAATGGGAAATATAAGCAAGGCCATTGTCAGTTTCCATATGGGCAGGGAGACCTAAACAGGAGAAAGCTGAAATTAAATGCTTTTTTACATGTTTAAAGTTTCACCAGCACAGCAAGTAATGTGGATAACATGTGAAAAGTTATCAATAGAAACATGTAGATGTTTTATTTTTCCAAAAGGGGGATAATGAGTGATTTGCTATAAATTATTGGGTTGCAAACCACAGGGGTTGACTCCTGAAAGAATGAGGCAAGATGTCTGTTGACAGTCTGGGCATGCTTGAACAATGTCTTTTACTTGAACAAGGGTAATATGAAAAGAACGCCCTTTGACGAAAAAATTTATGTGAGGAGATTGCAGTAGATAAAGCAGTGTTAAACATAACCAAAGAATCTGCTTTGTCATTTCCTTCAGTAATGGGACCAGTAATCCAGAATGAGAACAAACATGGGTAATGAAAACAGGTGCTGCCTGCAATGTAACAACTGTTATAAAGTAAAAAACAAGTTAAGTAATTGTGGATCATTACAGTGATGAATTAAATGATTAGAGATATGTTTAACAGTGTGCACACCGTATTTAGTGTCACCAGTTAAGTTGAGGGGCTAATCAGAAAATAATCAAAGGGCTATGACAGCAGCAGGTAATTCAGCTCTTTGAGTGGAGGGATGATTAGTGCTAATGGAATGATTTCATTCATCATTTTCTTTCCATGCACTGCACCTTTGCCAGTTTTTTTAGAACCATCAATGAATACTATAAGACCATTTTTTAAATAGGGTCAGGGGAAATGGGGTTGAAAAGTTTGAGGAATAGAAGTTGAAAACCAATAAGGCTTTTTAAAGGTGGTAAGGAAAATTGTATTTTTCTAATGAAATCAACAAGGGCAATTTGTAATCTCTTGCTTTAGATCAAAGTAGCTTGGAAGATTTTTTTTAAAAACCTAAACCTGGAATACGGATATAGGGATCATGTCCTGTTAATTTTTGACATCTCATTCTGTTCCGAAAAATTAAGGAAAATCCTTGATCTATTAGAGTGTATATTCTTGTGGAGGGGTGGTGGGGGAGGAACAGCCATTCAATTAAACTTAATTGGGGAGTGAATTGGCATAATAATCCAGTAAGTGTATGAGGGGTATTTAAGATTAGAAGAGTAATGGGCAAGTTTTCTTGGATTCTGACCAGCTGTCTGTTGCTAATAAGTTGTTCAATGTAAGCTAAATCCTTTCATGCTTGAGGGGTTAAAGTTCATGGGGAATCAAGAGCTGGGTCTCCTTTTAAAGTATTAAATACTTAAATCAAAGAATGGGTTTGAATTCTGATAGAAGGTCAAAGCCAATTTATGTGACCTAACAATTTCTGTAAATCATTGAGAGAAATTTGATCAGGAATATGTAAAGTGAACCACTGAGGCTTAATAGTTCTTTTAGTTAAAATACAGCTTAAATACTACCAGGGAGAATGGAGTTAAATTTTATCAGGAGCCACTATAAGGTGGGCTATATTCATGGAAGTAAGGAGATGGTGCAAAAGTTGGTTAAAGGTGTTTCGATTAGAATGGGCAATTAAAATATTATCCATGTACTGGTATATTAATGCTGTTGGAAATTGGAGTCTGGTGGATGCTAAAGCAACAGCCACAGTTTATAATACCCTGAGGTAATACTTTCCATTGGAAATGTTCTATAGGTGCAGAATGGTTTATAGTGGGAACAGAAAAAGCAAATTTGTTTTTATCAGAGGGATGAAGAGGAATAGTGAAAAAACAATCTTTTAGATCAATAAGAGCCAAATTATAACTTTGAGGAATGAGAGCAGGAGTGGAGATTCCTGGTTGCAGAGTCCCCATGGGTTGAATTTGGGCATGAATTGCTATTAGATCATGAATTAGCCCCCCTTGCAAGAATTTCTTGGAACACAAAAAGTGGGTGTATTCCAGGAGCTGGTGGAAGGCTCAATATGACCAACATGAAGCTGTTCTTGGATAAGGATCTTTATTTATTTTAATTTCTCCCCTTTTAAAAGCCACTGGTCTACCTGAGGAGTGGACTCCTTTAAACTGGGAGTCAGACTTCTAAGTAAGCTTAAGTGGAAATCTGAAGTCAGTGGTCATTAGGATCAGTCTAGTTTGGTGTTAATTTTCATTTGCCATTGGGATAAAAGATCTCTGCCCCATAAAGTAGGAGGAGTTTTGATAACATATGGCCTACGCATAGATTTTTGGCCATCTGGGTTGACAAAAGGTAAAGTGTGTTTGCTTTGTGAAGGATCTGTGGGCCACCCACCCTGGCAACGGTGGTTAAAGAGGCCTTAGTTTGCCAGTTGGCTGGCCAATCCTTGATAGAAATAATGGCAATGTCAGCACCTATGTCCACAATACTGGAAAACTGACAATCTATCACAGTATTGGAGAACAAAAATTGTTCGGGATTTATTTTTTCAGTGCAAAAGACTGGTTCCAAAAAGGGGGAGAAATTTAATCAGTTGGCAGTGAAGCTGGTGGGGGTGGCCACATTGGATTTAGAGACACTGCTGCTATGTCTAGAGGGACTGGCAGGGCAGTGACATTGGGGTTGGCTAACTGTTGTGGAGAGGTTGGCTCCATTGTTATTGTGGGGTGGGGTACAGGAGCCAGTGTTCCCTTTCCAGTTTCCTGACAAGGGGTTTCCTTTATCGTTAAATTTAGAGTGGCATTGGCTTACTCAATGGAAGCCTTTATTAAATTGGGGACAAATTCTTTTGGGCAAGTTATTTCTGGAGGTCTTGTTGGTTGTAAGGGGCAAGATTTTTGGAAATGTTCTTCTTGGCCACACTTAAGGTATTTTCTGTTAGCATTTAAAGCTTCTGCTAAGGCTTGGGCTTAGACTTGAGTGTTAGTTTCATGTTTGAATTGTTCAGAGTTAATCACTTGACAGGCTTTAATAAAATCAGCCGCAGAGGCCTTAGGCTTACCAATAAACATAGGTGCAATTACTTGTTGGCAATCAGACTTGGCATCAGTGGAAGCCAGGTGTTTTAATAAAACATCTCTAGCGTCCAGGTGGTTAATTTGACAATCAATAGCCTGTTGATGACGGTCAATAAAGTCTAAGTAAGGTACCTTTGGTCTGTGCCAGTAGGGGAACCGGTTTTAGGCATTTTCACTCAAGCTTTTAAGAAGCGCTTGAGCAGTGCTGGAAAACTCTGGGTTCTAGCGCCACCTACTGGATTGTGAAGTCTCCTCTTTCTGCAAGCATATCGGAAGTAAAGTCACCATAAGCTGTTGCAGCCTTTAACAATCTGCACCCAGATGCTAAATTGGGCAGGAGAGGTAACAGTTTTTACTAACAACCTCCAATCAGTTAGTAAAGGAGTCATAATACTGCTATTGACAATGTTGTTAATAAGGCACCTGGTGTAACTATTTTGAATGCTGATTTCTCTGACTGCTGACCTAAGGTCTCTGATAAGTTTAAACGGGAGTACAATATAGTTAGGTCCCTGTCTGCCTCCCAGTGCTTGAACAGGGAAAGCGTGTGAATCATCCTCAGGCTCAGGGCACTCTTTTTTTTTTTTTTTTTTGTATTAAGTCATATATACCTAGATCATGAATACATTTGTCCTTTTGTGGGATTCAATGTATTGATTATTTGTACAAACTGGAGTGCTTACATCCTACTAATTAACATTGCTTTCACCTCATTTACTTAATCACAGTGTTAAGACATTTGTGTTCTATACTTGATAGATTTGACTTGTACCCTTGCAATATGCTCTATAGGCGTGGTCCCACCATTAACCTTCCCTCTATCAAACCACCCCCATCCCTCCTTCATCCTGGGCTATAGTTGTGATTCATCCGTCATATGAAAGTGTGAGTGATTATAAGTTGGTCTTATAGTAGTACTGAATACATTGGATATCTTATTTCCATTCCTGAGGTACTTTACTAAGAAGAATATTTTCCAGTTCCATCCATATAAACATAAAAGAGGTAAAGTCTCATATCTTTTTTAATGCTGCATAGTATTCCATGGTATATATATACACCACACTTTATTGATCCATTCATGGGTTGATGGGCACTTGGGCTTCTTCCAAGACTCGGAAATTATGAATTGAGCTGCAATGAACAATCTAGTGCATATACCTTTGTTGCCAAGTGATTTTTGGTCTTTTGGATATACATATTGTAGAGGAATTGCAGAATCAAATGGCAGGTCTACATTTAGATCCCTGAGTGTTCTCCAAACGTCTTTCCAAAAGGAATGTACTAGCTTGTATTCCCACCAGCAGTGCAGAAGTGTTCCCTTTCCTCCACATCCATGCCAACATCTGTAGTTTTGGGATTTTGTGATGTGGGCTACTCTTACTACAGTTAGATGAGATCTCAAAGTGGTTTTGGTTTGCATTTGTCTGATGATTCAAGATGATGAGCATTTCTTCACGTGCTTGTAGACCATGCACCTGTCTTCTTCAGAGAAGCTTCTGTTCATGTCTCTTGCCCGCAATGAAATGGGATCAATTGTTCTTTTCTTATTAATAAGTTTGAGTTCTCTGTGGATTCTGGTTATTAGACCTTTGTCAGAAATATAACTTGCAAAAATCCTCTCCTGTTCTGAGGGCTATCTACTTGCTTCACTTACTGTGTTCTTGGCAATGCAGACATTTTTAAGTTTGATCAGATCCCAGTAATGTATTTTTGATGTTGCTTCAATTGCCTGGAGGGTCCTCCTCATAAAGTATTCTCCCAGGCCAATTTTTTCAAGTGTTTCCCCTGTACTCTCTCCAAGAATTTTTATAGTTTCATGTCTTAAGTTTAAGTCCTTTAACCAGTGAGAGTCAATTTTTATTAGAGGAGAAAGGTGTGGGTCCAGTTTCAGTCTTCTACAAGTCACCAGCCAAATCACCCAGCACCATTTGTTAAATAGGGAATCTTTTGCTAAGTTTATATTTGTGATATGCTTATCAAAAATCAAATGATGGTAAGTGTCTGGGTTTATCTCTTGGTTTTCAATTCTGTTCCATACATCTGTGTCTCTATTTATGCCAGTACCATGTAGTTTTGATCACTGTAGATTTATAGTATAATCTGAAGTCTGGTAGCATGGTACTGCCTGATTTGTTTTTACTTCTGAGTAATGTCTTGGCTATTCAAGGTTTTTTCTGGTTCCATATAAAACAAAGTACTAATTTTTCCAGATCTTTAAAGTATGACAGAGGTACTTTAATAGGGATTGTATTAAATCTGTAGATTGCTTTGAGAAATATAGACATTTTAACAATGTTGATTCTTCTCAGCCATGAGCGTGATATATTTTTCAATTTGTTAGCATTTTCAGCTATTTCTTTTTTCAGAGTTTCATAGTTTTCTTTATAGAGATCTTTCACAGCCTTTGTTAGATACACTCCCAGATATTTCATCTTCTTTGGCACTATTCTAAAGGGAATAGAGTCCTTGATTGTTTTTTTACCTTGACTATTGTCCATATATGTGAAGGCTACAGATCTGTGAATATTGATTTTGTATCCTGAGATGCTGCTGTATTCCTTGATCACTTCTAGGAGTTTCATAATTGATTCCCTGGGGGTTTTCAGATATACAATCACATTATCTGTGAAGAGTGACAGTTTGATCTCCTCTGATCCTATTTGTATACCCTTGATTGCCTTCTCATGCCTGATTGCAGTGTCTAAGACTTCCATTACAATGTTAAAAAGGAGTGGAGACAATGGGCAACCTTGTCGGGTTCCTGATCTGAGTGGAAATGATTTCAATTTTACTCCATTCAACATGATATTGGCTGTGGGTTTGCTGTAGATAGCCTCTATCAGTTTAAGAAATGTTCCTTCTATACCTATTTTCTAGAGCATTCTGATTAAGAAAGGGTGTTGATATTATCAAAAGCTTTTTCCACATCAATTGAGAGAATCATATGGTCTTTATTTTTTATTTTGTTTATGTGATGTATTATATTAATAGATTTGCATATATTGAACCAGCCTTGAGATCCTGGGATGAAATCCACCTGGTCATGATATATAATCTTATTGAATATTTTTGCATTAATATTCATTAGAGATATTGATCTATAATTTTCTTTTCTTGTTGGGTCTTTTCTTGGTTTGTGGATCAGGGTGATATTTGCTTCATAGAATGTGTTGGGGAGTATTCCTTCTTTTTCTATGTTTTGGAAAAGGTTAAGTAATATAGGTACTAGTTCCTCTTTAAAGGTTTGGTAGAATTCTGACGTGAAGCCATCTGGTCCTGGACTTTTCTTTTTGGGGAGATTTCTTATAATTGATTTCAATTATATTTCAGAACTTGATACAGGCTTGTTCAATATTTGCACTTCTTTCTGGCTAAGTCTAGGAAGGTGGCGTGTTTCTGTTTCTGAGTATTGGTCTATTTCCTTCAGATTTTCATACTTCTGAGAATAGAGTTTTTTAATAATATTCATTAAGGATTTTTTTTTAATTTCTGAGGAGTCTGTTGTAATTTGGCCTTTATCATTCCTGATTGATGAAATTAGGGATTTTACTCTTTCACTTCTGGTTAGGTTGGCCAAAAGTTTATCTATTTTACTGAACTTTTCAAAGAATCAACTTTTTGATGTATTGATCTGTTGTATAATCCTTTTGTTTTCAATTTCATTTAATTCTGCTCTAATTTTCATTATTTCTTTTCTTCTGCTGGGTCTAGGATTGGAATGTTCTTCCTTTTCCAGTTGCTTGAGATGTCCCATTAAGTTGTTGACTTCCTCTTTTTCTGTTCTTTTGAGGAAGGCTTGCAGCACTATAATTTCCCTCTCAGGACTGCCTTTACAGTATCCCAGAAGTTCCAGGAATTTGTGTCTTCATTATCATTTTGTTCCAAAAATTTGATAATTTCCTTCTTAATCTCATCTATGACCCACCTATCATTCAGCATGTGGTTATTTAGTTTCCATGATTTTGTATGAGTATGCAGATTCCTGTTGTTACTGAGTTCAACTTTTATTCCATGGTTGTCTGAGAAGATACAAGGAATTATTTATATTCTTTTAAATTTGCTGAGGTTAGACTTGTGACCCAAGATGTGATTAATTTTGGAGCATGTTCCATGGGCTGATTAGAAAAATGTGTATTCAGTTTTGTTAGGATGAAATTTTCTGTAGATGCCTGTTAAATTTAATTGTTGAATGGCTAAGTTTAAGTCTATAATTTCTTTGCTGAGTTTCTTATTGGAGGATCTATCCAACACTGTCAGAGGAGTGTTAAAATCTCTGACTATTAAGATGCTGGAAGAAAAAAAGTTGCTCATGTCAGAGTCTCTCTTATAAACTGAGGTACATTCTGGTTGGATGCACAAATGTCAATAATTGAAATCTCATCTTGAATGTTACTCTTAACAAATATGAAGTGACCATCCTTATCTTTCCTTACTTTTGTTGGTTTAAAGCCTATTGTATCTGTGAATAAAATTGCAACACCTGATTTTTTCTGATTTCCATTTGCCTGAAATACAGATGACCATCTCTTCACCCTGAGTCTATATTTATCTTTTAAGGTAAGATGAGATTCTTGAATGCAGTAGATATCTGGCCTGAATTCTATCCAGTCAGCCAACCTGTGTCTCTTTAGAGGATAATTTAAGTGATTCACATTAATTGAGAATATTGATAAGCCTGGTAGAATTTTTGATATCAAGTTTTTCAAAAGTCCAGTGGATATTTTTAATCCTTTCAACACTGTGGAAGTTGGAATTTGATCAAAAGTTTCTGAGTGAGTTTACTTTGGTGGTACAGGATTGTGCTGGTCATTATGGAGGATAGGCCTGAGAATATCTTGGAGACCTGGTTTAGTTATGGCAAATTTCTTCAACATGTGAATGTCATTAAAGTATTTAATTTTTCCATCATAAATTAAACTCAGTTTAGCTGGATACAGGATCCTGGGTTGAAAGTTATTTTGTTTTAGGAGATTAAAAGTTTATAACCGCCTCTTCTAGCTTGAAAGTTTTCAGTAGTGATATCTGCAGTCATTCTAATATTCTTCCCTTTGTAGGTTATGGTTTTCTTACTTCTGGCTTCTTGCAGAATTTTCTCCTTCATATTAACTTTGGTAAAGTTAATTATAATGTGTCTAGGAGATTTTTTATTTGGGTTGAGTCATGCTGGAATTCTGAAACTGTCTGCTATCTGAATTTCAGAATCTCTTGCCATCTTTGGGAAGTTCTCATCAATTATTTCTTGCAGTAGAGCATCTGTGCCTTTTAAAACAACCTCATCACCTTCAGGAATTCCTATAAGGTGAATATTAGTTTTCTTTGAATTAACCCAGAGCTCTCTGAGAGAATGATCTGTTTTTGGTCTCCACTTCTCTTCCTCTTTGAGCATTTGGGAGTGTTCAAAAGCTTTTTCTTCAATGTCAGAGATCATTTCTTCTGCCTGCTCTATTCTGTTACTGAGGGATTCTACAGTATTTTTCACATCTGTGAGGGCTGCAAGTTCTTGCCTTAATGTGTCAAAATCTTTGGAGATTTTGTCTTTGAATTCACTGAATTCTTGAGACAACTTTTGAATTACTCCTTGAAATTCTAATTCCACCTTTACCTCTATTCTGTTGATCGTATTTGCCATCCAAATTCTGAACTCAATTTCTGACATCTCAGCCATTTGTTTATGAATGGGATCATCTGTTGTGTCTTTATCATTTCTTGGGGGAGTTGATCTACTCTGATTACTCACATTGCCAGAGTTTTTCTGCTGATTCCACCCCATGATTATTTTTCACTGTTTGGCTAGATGGCAGGTAAGGTGAAATTGGACTGGGGGCTTCTGTAGTTGTGGTTAACCAGCCCTTTGCCAAGGATCTGGGACTGTAGCTTTTCCCCCTATAGCTTTGCAAAAGACCTATATAGTATTACAGACTGAGGCCGTGGGGACGTACTTGGTGTGGTGGGGGTAGGTGGCTCTGTCTTGTATTTAGTTGGTCTTTTTCCAATCCTAGTGGATCAGTAACTCTGGGTTGAAATCTCAGCTGTGGAGAAATATAAGCAACTAAGACACCCTGCCCTCCATGGGCAACAACTGGGAGAGGAAAATCAAACCTTCTTGTTGCCACACAACCAGGGTACCACCTGAGAGGGTTCTTGGGTGATTGGCCCAGGTTAGGAGCTCCAAACCAATTGACCCAGTCAGTACCAACTCTCAAGTGGTGGGGTTCAAAAGCTCTCCAGCAACTAGATAGCAGAGGACTACTGGCTGCTTAAATGTGGCTCACTCCAGCACTCTGTGGAGTCAGAAAGGCCCGCCCATTAGCAGAGTTGGACAAGGAGGCTGGTATCTCTTTCCCCAATCTCTTTCATACCCAGTCACTGGTAACTCCACAGGGCTGTGGTACTGCTCCCTCCAATAAGAAGATATGCTAGGGCTTTGCATCATCTGCCAGAGTCAAAGGAAAGTCAATGCCCCTTCACCTGGCCACCACCTTCTGCCACCTGCTGGCTGGGGGAAGTAAGGCCTGCCTGCCTTGGGTACTCAATGGCACCTGGAGAGTGTTCCAACTAAGCTCAGTCCAAATCTGAGGAAAACAAGTCAGCAAATTATTTTCTCCCTCTGCCACTGTGCCTTTGCCCTAGCCACTGTGCAGCACTGGTATCCTATAGGGTGAGGTCTGGCTTCCTCTGGCAGTCCTCAGAGTTGGGGCAGTGTCTCTCCAAGATTAGATCCCAGAGGGATTGCTCTACTGTTGCTGGATCTTCGTGGGAAGTGTCCCTGCGCAGCTCTCAGGCAGCTCCCATGACTAGGGAAGTGGCTGTAGTGGTGCTCTGAGAGCATGGGGCACACAGCTTTAGCAGCAGAATGGGATGCTCAGTGTGCAGTTCTGGCAGGGCAGGGTGCAGGGCTCAGGGCTTCTGACTCTAGGCTTGTGGCTCTGGCTGGGTGGAGTGCAGGGCTTGTGGCTCTGGCAGGGCAGCTCTGGCTAGGCGGAACGTGTGGCTCACAAACCTCTTCTTGAAACTGGTTTGCACTTTCACAGAGCCAAGCCTGACAGCCCCCTCCCTTTGTCTGCACTACTTTTCTACCATTGCCTTTGCAGTGCCCAACCAGGCAATGAACCACAGACATTCCAGTCTCTGCAGAGGTTAGGCTTCTAGACTGTCAGATGAGTGGGGGAGGGTGGACTGGAAGTTCAAAATGGCCAGAAAATGTTAATTCAACTTTCATGTCTGGCAAGAGAGTGCTCAGGGTCCCAGCAGGGTCCCTCTGGATAAGTAGTCCCCACTTCCTGTGGAAAACCTACAGCGAGTGAAGAAGAAAAAAAAAAAAAACTCTTGGGGGAGGGGGCAGATGCTTTTCCTTTGGGATGAGTTTTGTGCCTGAAATTTTGCTTGGAGTTGCAGCTTGCCTCAGCAGAGGTGACATGCAGTTATTACTCTTCTCTCTCAGCTTGGCTCCCAGCCTTCAGCATTGTTGGGTACTTTCTGGTCATAATCCTCTCCTCTGGATGGGAGCTTCTGTTGAAAGTTAGCTCCAGCCAGCCATCTTGCTCCTCCTCTCAGGGCATTCTTGTAAAACTTGGGTTAACGTAGTCTCATGGGTTAATGTAAGATACTGTAATGCTGTGGAAGTATGTTTAATTTCCTCCCTGACTATGGGTTTAATTTCCTCCATAGTGGCAGAAAGATTTTTCTTTTGAGAAGGATTTTAAAAGGGGTTATTTGGGGAATATTTAGGAGGGTTATATCCTGGTGTTGAAGTTGAGGGTTGGCTTGGACGGATGGGTTTTAAAGCCTTATGACACCTGTTCCAAGATGTTAAATGTGGAATGATGACTGTGCCGAGGGATTGGTGTGGCCAGGTGTCCACACCAATTAGCTGATTCTTCCTCAGTCAGTTAATTTTAAATCCCCCTCCTTGGGATACCAAGGGCATTGATCGTAGATTGCAGTAAGTAAATTAGTAAATTCTTTCCTGGAAACTTTATACCTGGCTGCTTAAAGCAGCCTCTACAATTGGAGTTTGTGAGCCTTTTGTTCTCTAGTAAGGGATTGGCCCATAATTAAGGGTAAGATAAATGTAATTGGGGGTAAAAGAGAAAAAAATAGGCATAAATATAAAAACTGCTCTCAACTGGGTAAAAACCTTGACAAGAGCCTTGCAAGTAGAGTTCCTTAATAAAGTGGAAAAAATCACAAGTAGTATGGAATGGGGGTGGGGATACCACTGCAATTCTCTGAACAATATAAATAGAAACTTTTCAAGGTGATGAGAAGACAACATGAGAAAGGAAAGGAGGTGCTGCCTTAAAGCTGCCACAAGTTTGTGACATGATGAATATTTCTGTGGAAAGGGGATGGGTGCCAGGAAAGGGGAAAGGGAGAAGAGGTGTCATGTGGGGTAAAGCAACCACATGACACCTTGGTGGGTTATCTGTTGTCCTTCTAAAAAGTCTCATTCAGGAAACACAGGAGAGTGGCCCCTGCCAGAAACTATCATTTGGGACAATCCTTCTCTGGTGAAATGAGACAATTGCTGAGAGAGTAATGAAGGGAGAAATAAAGGAATAAAGATTTCTGCCTGTTAGCTTTGCAACAGTTCAGTATAACCCCCTGACCATGTGCTGACCTCTGCCTGATGGCCATATGAGGTTCAGAGAAATAGTGAAATGAGAAAAAGAAAAAGAAAGGGAAAGTACTCTTTGGCCTCTTGGCTTATAGGTATTATACTGCTGTAGGATAGTATGATACCCTGACCAGGTGCAGACCTTGAGGGGATCAAAGCAGACTGCCTGAAGCCAATATAAGGTCCAGAGAAATGGAGAAAGGAGAAACAGAAAAGGCGGCACTGTGTGAGTAACATGCTTGGTGCAATATGGTAGTGCGTTAGGTGTAGCAGATAAGGCAGCTAAGGAGTGAAAATGAAAGTTAGAAGACAATTACATTTTCTGTTTAAAGCCTATAAGATTTATTCTCTTCATTCTATAAGATTTATTATCTTTGTTCTATGAGACTTATTCTCTCGTGATTCAAAAAGATAGATGAATTTTGTAAGAAGAGAATAAATCAGACAGAACAAAGAGAATAAGTCTCATAGAACAAAGATAATAAATCTTATAGAATGAAGAGAATAAATCTTATAGGCTTTAAACAGAAAATGTAATTCTGCTGACAGGCTACCATACTCAGCTGGTGCCTATTACACTCTCTCACTGGGAGATAAGTGACAGGTTGTTTCTGTATCCACCTGGCTCTTCCAGGATTGTTTCACCTCTTTGGAGCTAACCTTCTTCATCCCTGTTTGGGTGCCAGTTTTTGGGAGTCTAGTGGACTCCAACCTGGGACAGTGGTAAACCAGGGAGATGGCACTGGGGGAAATCATGAACCTTATACCAAATTTAATGCATAACACTGGGAGCCTGTAATGGCATACCCTGTTTCATGTGTCAGCCACCTGAAACATTGCAGCAGCCTGTCCTCTTTCCCAGAATCTTTTTTACTGGGTACATAACAGAGTATATGTGCAAGAATGCATAGCAGTCAGTAGTTAGCTGTCAAGGTTAAAAATGAGAGGGAGGATTACAGGTCTCAAGCAGGTTGGATAAAGGGTAAATATGGACATAGGGCAATGGAACATCTGAAGTGGCCAGATAATGGTGCAAGCAGGAGAGAGAGGCGGGAGAGCAAGTCTTATCTCCTCAGACAGACATCTCAGCTTCTCTAGTCTATGCTATTAGTTGATGGTCTCAGCTGTACTGCACTGCTGATTTCCCCATGCAGGGATAGTCATGTAGACATTCTGCTGACTGAGTACCTTCAGGCTCCTTTCTTCTCAATTAGGAGCACAGGGGTGGCCCCATGCAGGTTTTTGAAGGGCCTCTGGGGTCTTAGCCTATCTATTCCCACATCAAAGTATAAAGGGGATACAATGTTTTTGGTTACATAGATAGCTTTTGTAATGCTTGAATCACAAGTGTAAATATGCCCATCACCCAAAGAGTGCTCATTGTACCCTCAGGTAGGTTTTTGCCTCTCACCTCCTTGCCCTATACCCTGCTTGATTTCTACTGAGTTTTACATTCCTCTGTGCACATGTGAGCTCATTAGTTAGCTCCAGTTTAATAGTAAGTACATGTGATGTTTGTTTTTCCATTTTTGGAAAACTTCTCTTAGGATAATTATCTCCATTTCCATCTCAATTTGTTGCAAAAGGAATTAATTCATCATTTCTTATAGCTGAGTAGGGCTCCATGGTATATCACATTTTATTAATCCATTCACAAATTGATGGGCACTTGGGTTGATTCCACATCTTTGCAATTATGAAATGTGTTGCAGGAGTTATTTTTTTATATAAGGTGATTTATTTTAATTTAGGAAGATACCTAGTAGTGGGATTAGTGGATCAAATGGTAGGTGTATCTTTAGCTCTCTGAGGAATCTCCATACTATTTTTTATAGAGGCTGTACTAATTTGCAGTCCCATGAACAGCATATAAGCATTCCTTTCTCACTGTATCCATGCCAGCATCTGTTGTTTTTGAACTTTAAATCAAATCCATTCCAACAGGACTAAAGTGACATCACTTTGTGGTTTTAATTTTTTCCTGATGAATAATGATATTGAGTAGTTTTTCATGTTTATCAGCCATTTGTCTATCTTCTTTTAAAAAGCTCCTACTCACACAATTCATGTCTTTCCCCCACATTTGAATGTGGTCTTTTGATTTTTCTCATGCTGATTGACCTCAATTCTTTGTAGATCTTTATTGGATGTATACCCTGTGAATATTTTTTCCCCATGGTATATATTGTCTACCTGCTCTGTTGATTATTTCCTTAGTTGTGTAGAAACTGCTTGGTTTAATCAAATCTTATGTATTTATTTTTGTTGTGATTTCCATTGAGGTCTTAAGTCATATGTTTCTGGCTTAGGCCAAATTCGAGAAGAGTATATCCTATAATTTCCTCTAGAAGTCCTATGGTTTCATGCCTTACTTTTAGGTTTTTAATCCACCTTGAATTAATTTTTGTGAGAAGTGGGAGTTCTGTTTCATTCTGCATGTGGCTATGTAGTTTTCCCAGCCTTTTTATTGAACAGGGCCTCATTTCCCCAACGTGCTTCTTTCTTCCTTCCTTCCTTCATTCCTTTCTTTCTTTCTCTTTGGTGTAGGTGGATGATTTTATATCTGGATTCTCCAGTCTGTTACATTGGTCTAACTCTTGACTTTTGTACAGTACCATCCTGTTTTGGTTACTACTTAGTTTAAAGTCTGGTAATGTGATGCCTCCATATTTCTTCTTTTTGCTTAAGGTTACTTTGACTCTTTAGGTTCTCTTCTGTTTTCAAATGAAATATAGAATTAATTTTTCTATATCTGTGGAATATGACACTGGTATTTTTTTATTAATGATAGTTCTGTACATTAATGCAATCATGGGGTACAGTGTGATGATTTCATATACAATCTGAAATATTTTCATCAAACTGGTTAACATAGCCTTTATGTCATTTTCTTAGTTATTGTGTTAAGACATTTATATTCTACTTTTAGAAAGATTCACTTGTACCCTTGTAAGAAAAACCATAGAGGTGATCCCTCCAATCACCCTCCCTCAACCCATCCACTCCCCTTCCTTCCCCTCCCCACTTCCCAGATTCTTAGGCTATAATTAGGTTATAGCTTTCATATGAAAGCTATAAATTAGTTTCATAATAGGGCTGTGTACATTGGATACCTTTTCTTCCATTTTTGAGATACTTTGCTAAGAAGAACATTTACCAGCTCCATCCATGTAAACACGAAGGACGTAAAGTCTCCATCTTTCTTTATGGCTGCATAGTATTTCATGGTGTACATATACCACAGTTTATTGATCCATTCGTGGATTGATGGGCACTGGGGCTTCTTCCATGACCTAGCAATTATGAATTGGGCTGCAGTAAACATTCTGATGCAATTTTTGTTGTAATGTGATTTTTGGTCTTCTGGATATATACCTAATAAAGGAATTGCAGGATCAAATGGCAGGTCTATTTTTAGTTCTCTAAGTGTTCTCTAGACGTCTTTCCAAAAGGAACATATTAGTTTGCATTCCCACCAGCAGTGTAGAAGTGTTCCCTTTTTGCCACATCCACGACAGCATCTTTGGTTTTGGGATTTTGTGATATGGGCTATTCTTACTGGAGTTAGATGGTATCTCAAAGTAGTTTTGATTTGCATTTCTCTGATGATTATGGATGGTGAACATTTTTTCATATATCTGTAGGCCATGTGCCTATCTTCTTTAGTGAAATTTCTTTTCAAGTCCCTTGCCCAGCCTGAGATGGGATCACTTGATCTTTTCTTGCAAATACGTTTGAGTTCTCTATGGATTCTTGTTGTTAAACCTTTATCAGAGACATAACCTGCGAATATCTTCTCCCATTCTGAGGGCTGTCTGCTTGCTTTACTTACTGTGTTCTTGGCTGAGGAGAAGCTTTTTAGTTTGATCAGGTCCCAGCAGTGTATTTTTGATGTTGCTTCAATTGCCGGGAGGGTTGCGGGGGGTCCTCCTCATAAAATATTCACCCAGGCCGATTTCTTCAAGTGTTTCCCCTATGCTTTCTTCTAATATGTTTATAGTTTCATGTCTTAAGTTTAAATGTTGATCTAGTGAGAGTCTATCTTAGTTAATGGTGAAAGTTATGGATCCAGTTTCAATCTTCTACAGGTCACCAGCCAGTTTGCCCAGCACCATTTCTTAAATAGGGAATCTTTTCCCCACTCAATGTTTTTAATTGGCTTGTCAAAGATCAGGTAATGGTAAGTAGCTGGATTCATCTGTTGGCTCTCTATTCTGTTCCATACATCTACCTCTCTGTTTTTGTGCCAGTACTATGCTGTTTTAATCACTATCGATTTATAGTATAATCTGAGGTCTAGTAGCATGATTCCTCCTGCTTTGTTTTTATTTCTGAGTAATGTTTTGGCTATTTGAGGTTTTTTCTGATTCCATATAAATGAAGTATTATTTTTTCAAGATCTTTAAAGTATGACAGTGGAGCTTTAATAGGGATTGCATTAAAATTATATATTGCTTTGGGTAGTATGAACATTTTAACAATGTTGATTCTTCCCAGCCATGAGCATGGTATATTTTTTCCATTTGTTAACATTTTCAGCTATTTCCTTTCTTATGGTTTCATAGTTTTTTTTTATAGAGATCTTTCACATCTTTTGTTAGGTAAACTCCCAAATATTTCATCTTTGGCACTACTGTGAACGGAATAGAGTCTTTGACTTTTTTTTTGGCTTGGCTGCTGTTGGTATATATAAAGGCTACAGATTTATGAATGTTTATTTTGTAACCTGAGATGCTGCTATATTCCTTGATCACTTCTAAGAGTTTTTTAGTAGTGTTTTCCTGGTATACTATCATATCCCTGGTGTTTTCCAGGTATACTATCATATCATCTGTGAAAAGTGAAAGTTTAATCTCTTCTGACCCTATATGGATGCCCTTGATTGCCTTTTCTTCCCTAATTGCAATGGCTAAAACTTCCATTACAATGTTAAAGAGCAATGGAGATAATGGGCAACCATACCTCATTGCTGATATGAGTGGAAATGATTTCAATTTAACTCCATTCAATACAATATTGGCTGTGGGTATGCTATAGATGGCCTTTAAGAAATGTCCCTTCTATATCAATTTTCTTAAGTATTCTGATCATGAAGGGATGCTGGATATTATCAAAAGCTTTTTCTGCATCAATTGAGAGAATCATATGGTCTTTGTTTTTTAATTTGTTTATGTGATGAATTATATTTATAGATTTATGTATGTTGAACCAGCTTTGAGATCCTGGGATAAAACCTACTTGGTTGTGCTGTATAATTTGTTTGATGTATTGCTGGATTCTGTTTGTTAGGATCTTTTTGAGTATTTTTGCATCAATATTCATTAATGATATTGGTCTATAATTTTCTTTTCATGTTGGGTCTTTTCCTGGTTTGGGAATCAAGGTGATGTTTGCTTCATAGAATGTGTTCGGTAGTATTCCATCTTTTTCTATATTTTGGAAAAGGTTGAGTCATATAGATACTGGTTTCTCTTTGAAGGTTTGGTAGAATTCTGACCTGAAGCCGTCTGGTCCCAGGCTTTTCTTTTTAGGGAGATTTTGTATAGTTGATGCTATTTCAGAACTTGATATAGACCTGTTCAACATTTCCACCTCATTCTGGCTCAGTCTTAGGAGGTGGTGTGCTTCCGAGTATTGGTTGATTTCCTTCAGATTGTCATATTTCTGGGAATAAAGTTTCTTGTAATATTCATTAAGGATTTTTTTAATTTCTAAGGGGTCTGTTGTTATTTCATCTTTACCATTTCTGGTTGATGAGATTAGATTTTACTCTTTTTTTCTTGGTTAGGTTAACCAAAGGTTTATCTATTTTATTGATCTTTTCAAAAGACCAACTTTTTGATTTATTGATCTGTTGTATAATCCTTTTGTTTTCAATTTCATGTAATTCTGCTCTAATTTTGGTTATTTCTTTTCTTCTGCTGGTTTTGGGATTGGAATGTTCTTCCTTTTCCAGTTGCATGAGATGTCCCATTAAGTTGTTAACTTCCTCTCTTTTTGTTCTCTTGAGGAAGGCTTGCAATGCTATAAATTTCTCTCTTAGGACTGCCTTTGCAGTATCCCAGAGGTTCTGATAAGTCATGTCTTCATTGTCATTTTGTTCTAAAAAATTGGTAATTTCCTTCTTGATCTTGTCTCTGACCCGTCTGTCATTCAGCATAAGGTTATTTAGCTTCCATGTTTTTGTATGAGACTGCACATTCCGTTGTTACTGAGTTCAACTTTTATTCCATGATGGTCCAAGAAGGTGCATGGAATGATTTCCATTCCTTTAAATTTACTGAGCTTAGACTTATGACCTAAGATGTGATCAATTTTAAAGTATGTTCCCATGTACTGATGAGAAAAATGTGTATTAAGTTTTGTTAGGTTGAAATATTCTGTAGATGTCTGTTAGGTCCAAAAGTTGAATAGTTAAATTTAAATCTAAAATTTCTTTGCTAAGCTTCTTATTGAAGGATCTATCCAACACTGCCAAAGGAGTGTTAAAATCTCCAACTGTGATGGAGATGGGAGAGATCAAGTTGCTTATGCCTGTTAGAGTATTTCTTATAAATTGAAGTGCATTCTGGTTGAGTGCATAGATATTGATAATTGAGATCTCATCATATTGAGTATTACCCTTAACAAATATAAAGTGGCCATCCTTGTCTTTGCTTAATTTTGTTGGTTTAAAATCTATTGTACCTGCAAATAAAATTGCAACACCAGCTTTTTTCTGCTTTCCATTTGCCTGAAATAGAGATGACATCCCTTCACCCTGAGTCTATATTTACCTTTTAAAGTAAGGTGTGATTCTTGTATACAACAGATGTCTGCTCTGAGTTTCGGTATCCAATCAGCCAATCTGTGCCTCTTTAGAGGACAATTTAAGCCATTCACATTGATTGAAATTATTGATTAGCCTGGTAAAATTTTGGGTATCAAGTTGCTTGAAAGTCCAGTAGACATTTTTAATCCTTTCACCACTGTTAAAGTTGGAATTTGATCAAAAGTTTCTAAGTGAGTTTACTTTTGTTGTGGAGGATTGCACTGGTCATTATGGAGGATAGGTTTGAGAATTTCCTGGAGAGCTGGTTTAGTTATGGGACATTTCTTCAACATGTGAATGTTGTTAAAGTATTTAATTTCTCCATCATAGATGAAACTCAGTTTAGCTGGAGATAGGATCCTGGGTTGGAAGTTATTTTGTTGTAGGAGATTAAAAGATAATGAACATCCTCTTCTGGCCTGAAAGATTTCAGCTGAGAGATCTACAGTCATTCTAATACTCTTCCCCTTGTAGGTCATGGTTTTCTTATGTCTGACTGCTTTCAGAATTTTCTCTTTCATCTTAACTTTGGTGAAGTTAATTATGATGTGCCTGGGG
Organism: Galagoides demidoff; assembly: GCA_963574575.1. NCBI lineage: Eukaryota > Metazoa > Chordata > Mammalia > Primates > Galagidae > Galagoides > Galagoides demidoff. The sequence continues at coordinate 25,792 of CAUYQV010081705.1, forward strand.
GATGTCTTGTTTGGGTCGAGTCATGGTGAGGTTCTGAAACTATCTGCTATCTGAATTTCAGAATCTCTTGGCATGTCTGGAAAGTTCTCTTTCATAAATGAAGAAGAGCCTCTGCATTTTGTGAAGCAACTTCATCACCTTCAGGGATTCCTATAAGGTAAATATTCGTTTTCTTCAAATTATCTGAGAGCTCTCTGAGAGAAAGATCTGTTTATGCTCTCCATTTCTTTTGATCTTTGTGCTCCTGGGCTTGTTCAAAAGCTTTGTCTTCAATGTTAGGGATCCTTTCTTCTGCCTGTTCCACTCTGTTACGTAGAGATTCCACCATATCTTTCAGATCCTTGAGGGCTGCAACCTCTTGTCTCAGTGTTTTAAAATCTTTGATCATTTTATCTTTGAAATCATTGAATTCTTGAGATATCTTTTGAATCATTTCTTGAAATTCTAATTCCCTCCTTTCTTCCATTCTGTTAATCTTATCTGCTATCCAAATTCTGAACTCGATTTCTGACATCTTAGCCATCTGTTTATGGATGGGATCCTCAATTGCAGCTATCCCATTTTTCCTTGGGGGAGTTGATCTACTCTGGTTATTCAAGTTGCCAGAGTTTTTCCACTGATTCTGCCACATGCTGAGTTTACCCTATTTGGAGCCTTTATCAGATCCATTCATTTAGTGGCTTCTGGTTACCCAGAGAGATAGGGCTTGTCTGTAGTCTTCTCCCAGGTCTCAGCTGCTGGGGCAACTGGGGTGCA
>CAUYQV010081706.1:0-13394 GCA_963574575.1 Galagoides demidoff
ATTTCCTAACCACATGTATTTATCAAATATCCACTATTAGTAAGTACTGTTGTAAAGAGTTGTATTGGCTTGGCACCTGTGGCTCAATCGGCTAAGGTGCCAGCCACATACACCTAAGGTGGTGGGTTCAAATCCCCAGCCCGGGCCCGCCAAACAACAATGATGGCTGCAACCAAAAAATGGCCAGGTGTTGTTCTGGGCACCTGTGGTTCCAGCTACTTGGGAGGCAGAGGCAGGAGACTCGCTTGAGCCCAGGAGTTGGAGGTTGCTATGAGCTGTGATGCCATGGCACTCTACCCAGGGGGATAGCTTGAGGCTCCGTCTCCAAAAAAAAAAAAAAAAAAAAAAAGAGTTGCATTGAGCTACTGATAGAAACAATAAATAAAATACTAATAAATAGGACATACATATTTAGATATGCAATGTTTTATAAATTTTGATGCATCTGCTAACTTAATTTTGGCATCTGCCAAATTATCACTAGAATCAAGCTAATGACTAAAAAATTTACCACTGTCACTTTGTATTCCCTCTGACCTATCCCTCTGTGGACAAGTCCCCTCCTATTTCTGCATACAAACAATACTTTTCTTTCTTATGGGGTAGATAGGTTTTCATTTTTGATGATTTTACAAAAAATGAAATTGCACATTCTTTTCTTGTGGCTTCTTTGTAACTTAGCACTGCTATTTTCAGACCCATCAGAATTGTAGCAGGAGTAACTTCTTTCATAAAACCCCAATCGATTTTGTTGTGTGTAGTCTTTTGTCTGTTTTTATCCCCCCATAGTTTAGTTGTATCGATTATACCACTATTTGTTTATCCATTCACCTGTTAATGCACATTTGAGCTGCTTCCAGATTCTGGTTGGTACAAATAAAGCTATTATGAACATTCATGAGCAAGTCTTTGTATGGGCCTCTGATTGCCTTTCTCGTGGGTAAATACCTAGAAACAAAATGTAAATTAATTGCAGTTTTCTAAACCTGAAATTGTAAAATGGTGCCATTGTAGTAGGCGTGGCGTGGTATCTCACTGCAGTTTTAATTTGCACTTAACCTAATGACTAACGATGTCGAGCATCTTTTTATGTCCAGGCATCCATTTGCCATTGATCCATTTTGCGATATTGGATATGTGTTACAAACGATGCCCTTTGAACTGGAGCTCACATTGAAATTACCGAGCAATCAGCTGCGGCCTGAGAGGAGAAAGCTGAATAGATTGGCAGTAAAATGAGAATGAGCCTTCTGGTGAAAAATGCAAGTGGCTTCTGTCCAAATGATTCCCTAATTGCTAGTCATTTGTAATGAACTGTTCTGCTGTTAATGAGGATGGGCTACGTGTCCTACCTGTGATGGTGACAACTGTCGGGGCATAATACTAAAAGCGGGGAAGACTTTCTAATAGACGTCATTAGCCTGCACTCCAGGAGGCAAACACCACCCGTGAAAGAGCCCAGACGCCAGGATGTGAGATCTGTGCTCTTTCAACTCCCGACTGGCTAAGGGGTGATCGGCAAATTCTCTGTGAACCTTGGGAAGAGCAAGATAATGACGTGGGAAAAATCTCCCTCCCCACTTGGGTCTTGAGGTTGAAATTGATTAGATGACATACAAGGTCACCATCCAAATCAGACCGTTTGTGAACTTTTAGCCTTTGAATTAGAACAGTTTGCAGCAGAGACACATACTCTAATGTGAAGGACAGTAGGCTGGTGAGTGACCGAAGCCAGCCTGCTGGGGTGAAGGTGTGATGGGGATAAGAGGGCAGTGGTCCGTGTGGATTAGGGGCAGACCACCACTTCCTCTGACTGACTTGGCAAGTCCCTCTGTGCTTCAACATCCTTACTTATAAAACCAAGCAACAATTTGCACCTGCTCTTAGTGCAACTGGTGCAGAGGGAGCCTCTCTGAGATAATGCACCGGACTGCACGATGGCATGATGGCACTGCACTAGGGGCAGCCACTCCTGGGTTTTAGGTGGTTGCAACCAGAGAGTAATATGGATCCACTGTTGCTAATATTTTTTAATTCAAATTAATATGAGGGTTCAAATTTTTAGGTTGCATTGTTCTCACTTCCAAGGTGATATCTCAGAATGAAAAAAAAAATCCAATGTATTCAATACTAATATGAAACCAATATATAAACAAGGACACGCCCACACCAATGATGAAACACAAATATAGATCTTTTACTATTTGTTTGTTTGTATTGATAATTCAAAACTTTTGACTTCAAGTAAAATCCCTAAATTCCAATCTTGAAAATTAAGCACAAAAGCTAAAAAATATTTCATGGGCCAAAGTAGATTGTGTCTGGCCCACAGGTGTACAGATCACAATCACATATGCGTGTCACCCACGATGAGGCAGGAATCTGTTTTTAATGCACCAGCGGTAACCCCAACTGCTGCTGCTTTTTCTCTGTTATTAATACTTGTCACTTGTTTAATAAATGCAGGACACTCTGATCACCAGCTCTGGTTTATTCTCTCAGCAATGTCATCTCTAATGAACAGATGGAGAAATAGAGGCTCAGAGAGCTTCAAGGGTTTGGTCAGGTCACACAGCCAGCAAGCAGCAGAGCAGGGATTTGAACTATGTCCCTGCTCTTCTTTGGCTTCCTCTGCCCAGGAACAGATGATGGTCAAACCAAATCTGAGCCAGATGTCTCCATTCAGGACAGAACAGCCCCTGGAGGGATAGCCAGACAGCACCCCAGGCAGGGGAGCTGGCTTCCCACCTTGGCCTGCCTCTGTCTTGAGTCTGCCAAAACAGACAGCCTCTGATGAAATGGGTCCGAGGCCCCGGCCGCCATTCTGGCAGTGCTCCTGCTTAAGCATCATTAGTAAAGGCTGCCTACCCTTGCTCCTATAGATAGGGCTGTTTTGGTGTCTGCACATGTATGTTCTATGTTCAGAAACGCTACTCAATTTGGATATGCAATCTGGTTCAAAATATTCTTAACGGCGCTTAGGACATAATTTTCCACCTTCATCCATATTCCGCTGCACGTTCCTGGGTAGGCATTGACCGAATAGACCATATCAGACTTTACACATCCTATTAGGTGATACTCAGTGTTCTGAGACGTCAAAGACTTTTTACAAGATCATTTTCTCTCTCCCCCATCTCCCCTTAGAGTCAAGGTCATGGACTGAACCAGATGATGCAGAAATAGTGCTTGGTCTACATGTGGCTTGAGCAGCCACAGAGCTGAGGATCTTTGTCATGGGTGATGCCCATTCTCGAGCCATTCCAATGGCAGGAGGTCCAGCCTGGAACGTTTAAATGCCAGTGGCCAACAATAAAACCTTTGGGATCATCACAGACACAACATGATGCTGTGGAGATAAAGCTGACCTCAGTTTTAGAGAGACCTAGGTTCAAATTAACTTTCTGCCTTGATGTAGTCTTGGAAAAGTTATTATTTTTTAAATTATCATTTGTTGGCTTATTTTTGCTTTGAGGGATCTGTTCTATCACAATGTTGCTGTTAGTGAGTTTTTTTTCAATTTCAAAGCATTTATTGAATAGATAATAGATGCAGATACTAAAACAAAGATTACTAAAAGGTAAGGGGTACGGACATAGATCTGTCTCACAATGGTTATGTTCCATTTCTTAAGCTGCGTGTTAATTACACAGGTGTCCATTTATTGGTGACTTTTCACAGCATAGGCTTGTTTCTGTACGTGTGTACGTTCTTATATATACATTTTCTTTTGCAAACTTTTACTGCCAACCTTGAACCCCAATGTTCTAGTTTCTCTCTTCACTTTCTTTTTAATCTTTGTGGAGGCAGTTTATTCACCTACAAATATACTTAAACTCCCCCCCGCCACAGAGGCCTATAAAACACAAGTAGAGGTAAAAGTAGCCCATCTTCTATACAAATGGCAGCAGAGGAAAAGAGTAGTCTCCACTTTGCTTTGTTGTTCAGCAAAATATACTGGTCAACGTTTCTTATCAATAGAAGGAAAATGCTGTTTCATTTTTAATGACCATGATACTGTCGTATCTCATAAAAGTAGAAATGTTGGTTGGTTCCAAATTTGCTAGAAGGAAAAATATGGTAATATATAGGGATATGGATATATGTATACACCTTTGTCCTTGGATGTTACAATAGTGGCTGAGTGAGAGACTAGAAATGGGAATGCCGAGTCCATCCTACACTTGCAGCTCACTCCTGGACCACTTCAGCTTTCTCGCTGACTGTCTCATGCCCCCAGGTGATAGAGTCTTGTTGTTTCTGCCAACACCAGACAGAACATGCAGCAACATGGCAGCTCACTGTATCTGCCTCATGGTTCAACGAGAACATTACCACTTCCAGAAACACCAGGGAAACACCCAAAACTGTTCTACTGGAGAGACAGACGTTAAAAAGTGTTGGCAAGATGTGCAGAAGCCGCAACCTTTATGCGCTGCTGTGGGATGGTTGAAGTGGGGCTGAGGCTATGAAAGACAGTTTGGCTGTTCCTGAAAACATCACACAATATAATGTATCAAATGCCCCAGCAATACTGCTTCTAAGCATCCCCAAGTCAACTGAACCCATTCATGTGCACAAACACTTGCAGGAGAATGTTTTTAACTTTCACTTTCATCAAAGCCATCAGTGAAAATACTTACATGTTTAGCTACAAAGGAAGAGATTAAAAGAAAAAAAAAAAACACCTGTAATGCATCTACACAATGGAATGCTATTCAGCCCTAGAAAGGAGTGAAGTACTGATCCTTGGCACATGGATGGACCTCAAAAAGATGCTGTTAAATCACAGGAGGCTGACACAGGGGAACACACATGTATGATTTCATCAACACTAAATGTCTATAAAGGAGGAATCTAGGTAGAGAAGGTGGTTGGCGGGGGCTGGGATGGGAGCAAAAGTTGATTCCAAACAGGTACGAGGGGAGCTTATGTTGTAAAACTGGTTTAGGCTCATGACTGCGCCATGTGGAAAGTTTACTAAAACTTGTTACGCCCGTTTGTTCTGGGCTCTCTAGAAGACACACAGATGTAAAAGACACAATAGTTGCTTAGGACCCAGTAACGAACTAAACATCACCAATCCTCTCCAAGTTCTTTATTTATATACTTGGATAGACATTTTAAAGTGGGAAGATTTTACAATGAAAAAAAAAGTCAAGCTTTCTAGCTGGACCTAAACTAGTAGAAGATCTATTACACTACCCTCAAACACCCACATGGTATCAGCAGGTGGTGCTGGGTCCTGGCCCTCCAGCTCCCACTCCAGTTTCCCTTCCTCCCCATCAACCTCACTCATGCACATGGTGAACCTCATTTCCTAGAGATTTGATTTGGGGACCTCTGACCTAGGCATTCTTGGCACCATGCTAGGGATAGCTGGAGTTTTATGAGCACAGAACTCTAGGCAAAATGACAACAAGGGTGATCAAAATGAAAGAGGTAGATGGGCATTCTTTCTTCCACTTTGGAAACTCAGATCTCTCTAAATCTAAATTCCTAGATGGCAATGTCTTCTTTATACCTATAGAAGCTTCATTTTAGCTGCAACAGTTTGGCAACACCTTTGTAGGAAGAGATAGACAGATGTGGCCTCAATTTGGGAGTCTACCTTGGAGACACCTTATGCCTCTTTTCCTTGGCAGGTTAGTGGGGGGGGGGCAGCACAGGCAAGGCAAAGCGGACATCTGACAGGCAGATGACAGAGGCAACCTCACGGACCCAGATGGCACCCACCTCCGGACAGAAGCCAGCCTGCTTTCACAAAGCTGCCTCTTAAATGAGAATTCTGAAGAGCCCACAAGGGATACTCAATGGACACTCTGATTGGCAGTGAAAATCACAGGGTGGTGCATGGTGCTCTCAGAAAATTAGAGTATGTTCTGTCCCATTAGGTTTTTTACTGCCCAGGCGGCTCATGATAGTGAGTAATGGCGTCCATCTGTAAGCTCACATCCCCTGGAGAGCGACCAGGACTTCGTGATCATCGTCAATGAATAAACTGCCTCATCAGAAAAAGGTAAATATTTTCCAGAGGCTGATATAATTCTGGGGAGATTGAAAAAGGTTATCAAGTTGGCCTGAGGTCCACAGTGGCCCTTTCCCTGGTCATCTCCAATTTTGCCTGCTCATTTTCCATCCTCTACTAAACCTCTATAATTTCCTTCACCTAGTCTTAAGTAAGTTACTTTCCTCAAGGGTATCAATCAGTGGTTTACACTTTCTTAAAAAAAAATTATGGGGTAAAATTTATGGCAGGTTGAACTGATCAAAAATGGTTGTAACAACACTCTACAACATCTTGTTATGACATTAACATTCTTCCCATCCCAAAGCGAAGTCTACATCCCTGCCCCACCCCAACCCCAAACTTGGTAGGTCTGTGATCATAGTGTAAATAACTCACTGTGGAGTCACAAAAAGCAATACACCTTGTCCTGGGGCCCATGGGGGCCCTTATTCTTGGGACCCAGCTGCCATTCTATGAGAAAGCCCACACAACATGAGGACCAGGGTAGCTGTTCTAGCCAACAGCTGACAGCTAACACCAGCTGCCAGGCTGTGGGGAAACGAGCCTTGAATTGATTTCAGCACTGACTATGGGGCCACTTCTGCCTCCTACAACTTTTCAATATTCTCATCTGAGACTTCAGATCCCATAAAGCAGAAAAAAAATAATCCACCCCATTGTTCACTTTTCAAATTGAAGACTCATGAAGTTCATAAATGCCTGCCATGGTTTCATGCTATTAAGCCTTGTAGTGGTTTTTTGCACAGCAATATCCAGAACAAAATCCCCCCTCCCTTATCAAAGCAATGTCCTTAGGAAAGTAGAATAAGTCGACTGCAGCTGGACAGGACACATTCCTGAGCCTCATCAGGCTCACAGATAGATGCCATGCTCTGGGCACTGCTTGTTGTACAGGTGCTGCCAGGAATGTGATGCCTGCCCCTCAGGTCCCAGTCAACACTTGGTGAGTGAATGACTGAGTTGACTGTCCTCGTAATTGAATGGCAGCTTGCAGTTTAAAAGGCAGGATAGGAAGTACTTTGCCATCAATGCAATGGACTAATGGCAGGTGAAACTCCCTTATTCCCTTCCAAGATTGTATAAAAATGATGAAAAAGATTAAAAAAGTGAAGACCAGCCATTAGCAGATCAGCAAAACCAATACGCTCTGGGAAGAAAAAAAGCAAAAAAGTAGGTGAATCACTGACAAGGTGAGCTTCATAGAGAGCATGAATATAGAGATCTGTAACAACTGTGAAAGTTAGGATTCTACCACAATGTGTAAATATTATGAATGTTAAGAAATTAACATAGTGAATGAAAACATAGCTTTTAAGAAGTGGAGAGACTGCCAACTCCTTCATCTTTCAGAGCAGGGAGCCAATCAATTGGCCACAATTAAAACACAGGATTTAAAACAAAAATAGCAGAAATAACAATGATTCTAGAAATTAAACACTTTCTTTTTAAACCTCAACAGATATTTTAAAAACCAATTGTCTACTGTAGTCGACTAAATTTTGTTTGAAGTCCAGCAATGTTACTTTGGAGTCTTGGTCTATTAAAAATAATAAAAATAAATTTAATGTATTTTTTTTATTCAAAAAAGGGCATGCCACCTACAGTGTATTTTCTACTGATTTGATGATTCATTCACATACATCATGCTCAGAATGATAACTGGACAGATGAAGATCCTCTGACATTAAAAATGGAAAATTTGGGCTCTTAAAATATGAGATTTATTTTTGCTTTCACTTTCCTATGCCATTTGAAAATTTTATACTAAGCATCATTTTTAATAAAGACTGAAGTCATTACCAAAACATGTGTCCCCAGTGTCCCCAAGAGGGTGTCTATGATGTTGGCTGATAGGACGGATGCAGGATGCAAGATGCAAGCTGCCCTGTGTCCATCACTGAACTGGTGTCTTGGGAGGCTCTGGTGAAGATCCTGATGGGCCAGGGAGGTGGTCCCACCTTCAAAGGAGGTTAGGAAAGACCAGGGGATAGTAGAGAGTGGGACTTGAAGCAGTAAATCTAGAAAGAGGGTCAAATGAATCACAGAACACCACCAGAGACCAGAACAGACATTACTGAGGTCAAGTGTCTGCCAATCAACAAGTGGATAAACAAAAGTGATCCAACAGCACAATGTATGAGTGTTACTCAGCCATAAGAAGGCATGGAGCCCTGGCACACACTGCAGCACGGATGAGCTTTGCCAACATGATGCTAAGTGCAAGGAGCTGGACACAAGAGTTCACGTATTGTGACATGTCCGTAATAAACCTCTGGAGACAGAAAATAGATCAGCTAGTGACAGTGAGAGACTGAGGCTTGAGAGAAAATGGGTATAAGTCTTCATGTCAAAATGATGAAAATATCATAGAATTGATTGCAATGATGGTCAAACAACTCTGTGAATATAATAAAGCCATTGAATTGCATTCTGTAGGCTTGGTGCCTGCAGCTCAAGTGGCTAAGGCTCCAGCCACATACACGTAAGGTGGCGGGTTCGAATCCAGCCTGGGCTCGCCAAACAGCAATGATGGCTGTAGCCAAAAAAAATAGCTGGGCATTTTGGTGGGCACCTGTGGTCCTAGCTACTTGGAAGGCTGAGGCAGGAGACTCAGTTGAACCCAGGAGTTGGAGGTTGCTGTGAGCTGTGATGCTGCAGCACTCTACCCAGGGGGACAGCTTGAGGCTCTGTCTCAAAAAAAAAAAAAAAAGAATTATACCCTATAAATAGGTGAATTGTATGGTATGTGAATATTTTAATAAATATATATGTGTGTATACCTATATAGCAAAGATGATGCTTTTATCTATCAGAGATACATTGTAGAGAAAGAGAGCTTAAACACAATTAAAATGTCATCTGAGCAGTAGGTTTTAATAAAAACCACTAAACACTACAATAGGGAATACTCTGTGCAAGGAAACGTGTAGCAACCCAGTCTCCCGTCTCTGCAGGCAGAGTGCACACAGCCTGCAGGCTTGACCACTGCTGGCCACGTGCTCAGAGCTCACGTCTGCTCTGGTTACAGAATGATTTCAGTGCTCGTGATGTTCTTCTGTTCAATATCGAGAGAACCATTTCTTCTCTTAAACATCTCCTCCTTTCTCTTCTTTTTTTTTTTTTTTTTTTTTTGAGACGGAGCCTCAAGCTATCCCCCTGGGGCAGAGTGCCATGGCATCACAGCTCACAGCAACCTCCAACTCGTGGGTTCAAGCGAGTCTCCTGCCTCTGCCTCCCAAGTAGCCGGGACCACAGGCGCCCGCCACAACACCTGGCCATTTTTTGTTTGCAGCCATCATTGTTGTTTGGCGTGCCCAGGTTGGGGATTTGAACCCGCCACCTTAGGTGTACATGGCTGGCGCCTTAGCCGATTGAGCCACAGGCGCCGAGCCCCTTTCTCTTCTTTAAAGCACATTGCCCTAAAAATAAAGAAAAGTGTTCATTTCCATTCTTTTACCATTCACTAAGCCCTTTGTGAATCACATACTTCAGAAAAAATCTTCAGAATGCCTAGATGAAGTCTGTATGGTAGGATTTCTTTTACTCATTTATAGATACGTATCCTAAGGTGATACAATCCCAGACCAGGCCATACTGCTGGTAAATGGGGACCTGGAATTTAGACTGAGGTAGTCTGAACATATGACATTTGTATGCTGCAGAAGAAATTGAGGAATAGGAAAACGGATCCGTAGCTACATCCATCATCCGTGTTTAGCTGTAAAGCATCTGATGAAGTCACACCAAAAGCAAAGAGTATGGTGCGGCATGTCAAAGCAAGTGGCTCAGCCCGGGAGGAGACGGAGGTAGAAATTCTGACCTGACGCTTGGTCATGCCTCTCATAAACAGCTTTGCATTCGTGTTTCTGTTTCGTCAGATAACCAGTTCACTTAGCAACAGTGAAGGAGCTTATTTTTTCAAAGAGAACATTATTGTCTGAGAGCACCACATCCCGATGACGTCACCGCCTGCAAAGGAGTGTGAAATGGGAGCCGCACCTCACATCCCTCCCCTTGCTCTTCACTGCGCCCCCACCACTCAACAAAGCAAAATGGAGCATAGGAGTTTGCCACGCACCTGGCTGCAGGAGCTGTTTTCGACACATGTCATAAATATTAATGGTGTTGACAGACCTTTAAAAATGTTCTGTGTCCCATTCTGGCCACAGAAACACCCAGAATTCTATTAATGGCTAAGGGACAACAGTTTCTCTCTTGAACTTGTTTCTCTGGGTCTATTTTTCCAATCCATCTTAGAAAAGGACATGACAGCTGGGGTATTTCTGCAGAGATGCAGGTCAACTGAACCGAATACCTTTATAGTTTATTTCTCTCTTTCTTTTACATTTACTGGACTCCCGGCTGCTCCCTGAGATCAATCGTTTTTCCATTTCTATAATATATTTCTCATACAGTAACTCATGGAGGGCACCTCATACGTGGGTCCCTGGTCATTTGGGCTGTTATGGCAAAATACCATGAGCTAAGTGGTTAATAGACAACGTAAATTTATTGTTCGCAGTTCTGGAGGCCAAGATCAAGGTGCCAGCAGACTTGTGCCTGGGGGGACCATGGTCTCTGCTTCATGGATGGCACCATATTGCTGTGTCCTCATGGTGGGTGGTGGGGACAAGCTCCCTCAAGCATCTCTGATAAGGTCACTAAGCCCATTCCTGGGTGTGAAGCCCTCATGAGCTAATCACCTCCCAAAGATGCTGCCTCCTACTATCATCACATTGGATATTAGATTTCAACATATGAATTTTGAGAGAAGCCAACATTCAGACCTTAGCAGTATCTTAATGTCATTCCTGGTTTTCCCTATTGTAAACTGCATGAGGCCAGGAGCAGTGCTTTTCTGCTATACTCAGTATCCTGTATTATTCCAAATACTTAGTAATTAACCCTGTGTCCAACATATACTGGCAACTATATATATATATGTAAAGGAAATAAAAGAATGGGCAGACCAGGACAAAGCCTGGTCCTTTTATGTGAAAGATGTAGAAAGGAGCCCAGGGAACCAATCCAACTTGCTAGGGGCCGTTCCTTTTCCCTAGAGATGGAGCCTTCACCCGTCCATTCAGAATTCCTCATGAAGCATCTTAGTCTGCTTTGGCTGTTAACCAAAAGCAAAATATCACAGGCTGGGGGACATATTTATCACAGCTCAATTCACAGTCACTAAGATGTGGGGGCTGAAAGTTTAAAATTGGAGTGATGGTCAGTTTAATTCCTGGTGAGGCTCTATGTTGGACTCTCAGACACCTGGCAAGAAAGAGAGGCAGACAGACAGAGACTCTTCTTCCAAGGGCACTAATCCTATCAGATCAGGGGTGCATTCTTTTAATCTCATTTAGCTTCAATATAGAGGCTCTATTTCTAAGTATTCTTCTATTGAGAGTCAGCTCTTTGACATATGACTTGAGGTTAAGGGGAGCATAATCCACTCTATAGCAGATTTCATAAAAACAAGCTGTATCACAGGCCAAGCCATTCTCCTCCTTCCTTTTCTCTCCCAGACAGATAGCTTCATCCCACACTTCAGGACAAGGGGACCTCTGGGCCATCCCATCCAGTGCTATTCCACAGCCTGCAGTGGCACATGCTCCCTGAGTCTTGGAGCCCATGGTGGCATCCCCTGTAGACTTAACCTGCATCCGGGGGTGTTCTTGTCCATGGGTTCCAACCCCTGCACAGGAAGCTGGAAGGAGAAAGGAGACAAACACAAATGAAATGCCAACTTCACACGTCCTTGCTGAACAGAATGCATGCCTTAGGACACAGACAGAGAGGAGCCCCTTCTGTGTATAAGGCAAAAGAGTCTGGGGCCAAACTTCATTCGCCCCCTTCATCTCCAGCCCTGGCCTCTGTTGCAAGATGGGCAGGTTTGAAGAAAACTCACACATACACTGTGAGACATTGGATGTGTCGGATTAGGTATCTTAAAAGTGAGGAGGCAACACTCAGAAGAGGCTGCAAAGAGCAGGCTAATAGGAATTCTGGCAGGAGGCTTTGGACTGGGCTGCAGGAGACAGAATACAGACTGGGCTGTCATCGCTTTGTCCTCACTGGCTCATTGCCGTTCTGACAAACGTACCAAAGGAAACCACTCAGTAATCCCGTCCTGTGGGAGAGTGGGAAGGGGAAAACAGGATGCATTCACAAAATCTGAATACCAAAGTTCCCACCGTAATAGGGCCAGTTTCAATCAAGAGATTATAGTGACCCTTGACTACCGTTTCCCCCTTTTTGGTAACTTTCTATCCCTCCAGTTTTTTAAAACTTGGATGAATTCCCATTTTGACAGCTGCATTTAGAGTTCCCCATTAGTCCTAACCATGTTCCACTGAAAAATATATTTCCCTTTCTATTCCAAGTCTTTTAACATGCTGTTTCCTCCAAGTGGGTTTAGGGGAAAAAAAAAAATCTCTCCACTCTTGAGCTCTGTTGCAACCTGAATAGGCTGGGTGGTTGCATCCCAACAAGCCAGCTACTGTTGAGTCTTCAAGGTGGTTAGACACCCCACTTTGCAGATGGGGCTGAGCTCCACTAGCTTCATGTGGGCATAAGACTCAATGGTGGAGCTCACTGCCCTATGGTGTCCCTAAGGGATACGGGCCCAGAGACTCTTCGATATAGTGTTGGCATCCTTTAGGGAAGTAATTTGAGATTCATGGTTTACAATGGCATACTGGCCTCACCACTGCCACCATATGCAAACCAACAGGCAACTAAACAAACAAAATGCCTTTATTATTATGAGAACAGGCCAAGGAAAGGTTTTGGTTTGTTGTGTTTGGTGTGTGTTGTCACTGTATGTTCACAGGTGAATCTTGCTCTTCCCAGCCCCACTAGCTCAAAGTTTATGATTATCTTAAGTGGACTTGGAAGGTAACTGGACTTGCATTCAAATCCCATCTCTGCCACATATTTGTTGTTGACCTCTTCATGCCTCAGTTTTCCCATCTATAAAATGGGAGAGAGGATATCTATCTAACCCATCGGTTCTCAACCTGTGGGTCGCAATCCCTTTGTAACAATGAAAATACATCCTGCATATCAGATATTTACATTACGATCCATAACAGTAGCAAAATTACAGTTATGAAGTAGCAATGAAAATAATTTTATGGGGGGGCGGAGCCAAGACGGCGGACTGCAGCCAGCTTTTTGCAGAGGCTCCCGTCCAGAAGGAGGCTGAAAGGACAGAAGTTTAGCAATTAGCTGATGGTTTGGAGCAGAGCCAAGAGAGAAGATTGAGGAGCACACTTCAACCTTCCTGAGGCGAGCGGCGACCCCAAAAATACAACCAAAAGGTACAGAATCCACCACCAAGCGGACGGGAGTCCCCTCCCCCGCA
>CAUYQV010081708.1:0-38031 GCA_963574575.1 Galagoides demidoff
ATGAAAAGGCTAATGTAAACTCCCTACTCCCCTCCTGGGCAAGGTATCAGAAGGAGACTGGCTCCCTCCCTTGCTTCTAGGCAAGGACAATTAGCTCAGAAGGAGCCAAACTGTCTGGAACAAACAAGTAGCCCCCCACCCAGAGTAAGGTGACCATACCTCCCACTTTTGGCGGGACAGTCCTGATTTTTAATAATTTGTCCTGCGTTCTGCAGTGTTTTTAAAAAGCCCAGATTTTTGGAAAGAATGCACGACAAGCTAGGGGACGCAGGAGAACAGGAAGGGAATATACAGTTTTCAGCTGCCATGTGGCTATTTTGCTAGGATATGTGTTTTATATTATTTTTTTAATTTTATAATGTTAAACTTTAATAATAACAAATAATTGTTGAGAACTGATTATCGAGAACTGCTTATCAAAGTTTGCATTGTTGTCAGGCCCCACCTCCTCCCATCAATGGTGTCCCGCTTTACCAATGTTAAAATCTGGTCACCTTAGCTTAGAACAGTGTCTGGATTACGGCATGAGACACTGAAGTCTCTCTGTTACTGTCATTGCCCACTCTGTTGGGCACACCCACCCCACCTTAACAGCCCCACCTGGCCAGGACTCTTACCCATCCTAAAGCCAGGTGGCGATCTCAGGCCTTCAGTCTCCGTTGGGAGGCCTCCTCCAGCTGCACCTTGGATGAGATTAGAGGTCCTTGGTATCTGCTCCCAAGCACCCTGTTCTTCCCCTGTTACAGCCTCTTTCTCACCGTGTCATAATTCCTTAGTAATTTGTTTCCTCGTTTGTTTTTCCCTCCCTGACTGCAATGGGAGGGAAAGCAAACTCTGTGTTGTTCCCAGCAGAGTGCCTGGGGAAGGAGGCGGCATTCAGGGCGCGCTGTGTGAATGAACCTGCAGCCCTGCTATTCTTCAGGGGCTGCTGTCCTGGGTAGCTCAACCTCTTTGTGGTCAAGGTCACGAGCACTCTACAGCTGCCAGCTGGAGGGCCTGCTCTGCTTGGGATGCTCAGTGCCGGTCCTGGCAGAGGGAAGTGGAAGAGCAGAGTTTCCATCTCATTCCTGCCTTACCACCTGCACACCATGGTGTCTGGACGCTTCTACTTCTCTTCCTTGTATTCCAGAGCCCTCCTCTGAGTTGCAGCAGCCGTAAGAACTGTTTGGACAGGCCTGGAGGGAGAATTAGCAATGAGGGGATGCTGTAGGTGAGTTTTTTTCCTCCCCACCCCAACAGTCTAACCAGGGCCTCCTTCAGAGAAAATACAAAGTTTGGAAGCACGTGACCAATACCCAGGCAGTTTGCATAAGGCAATGTATTTTGGTTTCAGATCAGAATCAGGAACCCCTCCTCTTTAAAGATGAGAAGGGAAAAATTGTGAAGTGAGAGAGGCCACGTCTGAAGATTTGAGAGAAAGAAAAAAGGGGCTGGAAGCAGTGGATCAATCATCAAGGTGAAAACTTAAAAGACGATTGATTTTTCCTCCTTGATGTCCACGTTTCAAGGGCCTTGTTGGGCTCTTCCTGGGAAATCAACTTTGAGGCTCATCTGCCACCGAAAGTCATTTTCTCTGAGCTCTGTTTTCAGCCATTCCCCAGGATCTGAGCAGGGAGCAAACATCGGTGTCCCTGGAGACCAGCAGCCTGACCTTGGGGCCTTCCCTCGCTCCCTTATCCCATAGCCTGGAGGAGAGTGCCCAGAGCACTGGGCCTAGAGTTGCTGCCTCTGGATCCAGCCCAGCTGCCCTGGTCTTGTGGTCTTGGTTGAGTTTACTCTTTTCCAGGTAAGCATCAGGTGGCACCAGTGCATGGTCTTGAAGGTCAGAGGTAAGTGGACAGAACAGGGATGGACCAGATGGTAGGAATAAGATGTGTCTCAGGTACACTCCAAATCAGAGCAGAAAGCCTATATTTTCCTGGGTATATACCTGGAACAAGCAAGGAAAAGAGGGTGCAGCCAGGTCCAGAGTAAGGAAGGAGTAGAAAAGGTAGAAAGGGCTGCAGTGCTTAATGGGAACTGGGGAAGGCCCAGGGTGAAGAGCCTGGAATGCCCAAGGTCCAAGTGGGGAAATCTGGTTTAAAAGCTCAGGGTCTAGGTTAACCACAGTAGCTCTAACCCTGCCAGAATGGTGTGAGGATTGCATGAAGGTCATGGATGAAAAGTCCTGTCATGTAGGGCTTAGTAAATGGGCTGAGTCAGAAGAATGTGAATGAGGCAAAGGACAAAAGAATCCAAGTCCCACCATCACTCTGCTGCCTGCACCCCTCATGCCCTACCTACCGCTGTTCCTAGCCCTGGGGACCCTGTCCGTGGGTACCTCTGAGTTCTACCTCTGGGGACTCCCTCCAGCCTGGTGGTCTTTGAGTTCTCCCGGAGGGACGGGGCTACTTGGGGAGTGTGAGTTCGCCCAGACTCTGCCTCCTTAGCATCTCCACCTGAGTCTAGATAGGTCCACACTGTTCTTTAGAACAAAACTAGCCTCCTCCATGACCTGACACATGACCCACAAGCTCTCACACCCCTCTTCCTGACTCACAGGGCAAGATCCATGAAGGCTCCACCTCTCTTCCCCTCCCAATCCTACCTGTCCTTGACCTTCAGCCAGACCTTTCCATAGACCTCTGGTACAAAGGGTCAAGGTAGTCAGGGTCAGCCCCTCCCTTGTCTGTGGAGCACTAAGGTCATAATCCCTCTGATTTAGTTTGTTTGTGTGCTTTTCTCTTTCTCACTATTCCTCTTTCTGCTGTGGGCGGCCACTCACCTGTTGCATGGGTATCCTTGAACTCGTAGGTATCTTTGGAGAACAAGGATCATTTCAGTGTGCAGAAGTGATTCTGTTTTAAGACCCTGACACATTCCTGATCTCTTCACTCACTGTCTTCACTTTTTCTCTTTTTATTGTTTGGGATTCATTGAGGGTACAAAAAATTGAGGGTATACTGATTGCATTTGTTAGGTGAAGTCCTTCTTAAAATTGTGTCCCACCCCCAAGAGGTGTGCCATACACTGTGACCCCATCTCCCTCCCTCATCTCCTTTCCCTGCTCTCTCACTAACCTCCCCCCACCTTGTATTAGATCATCTGCTGCCTTCATATCAGAATTGAGTATATTGGATCCTTCCTTCTCCATTCTTTTTTTTTTTTTTTTTTTTGAGGCAGAGTCTCACTTTGTCACCCTTGGTAGAGTGTGGTGGTATCATAGCTCATAGCAACCTCCAAGTCTTGGGCTCAAGCTATTCTCGTGCCTCAGCCTCCTGAGTAGCTGGGACTATAGGCACCTGCCACAACGCCCAGCTATTTTTAGACACTGGGTCTCTTGATCAGGCTGGTCTTGAACTCATGAGCTCAGGCAATCCTCCCGCCTCAGCCTCCCAGAGTACCAGGATTACAGATGTGAGCACCACACCCAGCCCCTGCTTCTCCATTCTTATGATGCTTTACTTAGAAGAATGCATTCCAACTCAACCCAGGTTAATACAAAAGATGTAAAATCTCCATATTTTCAATGGCTGAATAGTATTCTATGGTATACATATACTACAGCTTGTTAATCCAGTCTTGGTTTGTTCACTTCTATCCATGCCGTGGCACATACACCTGGTTTCATTATTCCTCTGTCTTGCCAGGTCACCAAGGTTACCACTGGCTCCCGCTCCCAGGTACCCTGTGGTCACGTGTACTCTTGCACGTGGCCCCCATGGACTGGGGTGAAGATGTTCTGTGGGGCTGTGGGGCTGTGGGGTTCAGGAAATGTTCTTCCCCATTTGCTCTTCAGAGGGGCAGCACCAGGATATGCCCCACCAGCCTGAGCCCCAGCACCACTCACCACCTCCCCAGCCTCATTGGAGGTTCCTGCCACCTCACATCCTCACTAATTCAAGATGGCTTGTGAAAACTATCTACCCCAGCACTCTTGTTTTACGGACAGGGATACCAGGGCCCCACAAGGGGAGATTAGTGGTTCATGTTCATTCCTAAGCTCGGAACAGCCTGCGTCACTGCATAAACCAAGGCTTTCTCTGCTCTACCACGAAGTCACACTCTCTTCCCATTTTTCAGAAGTGAAAAAGAGACTTCCAGAAGCACAAAGTCACCAACTTTGGGTTGCACGAAAAAATCAGAAGCAGAGGGAAAAACTGTGGCTCTTTTGTGCCCGAAATTACCTTCCTCCCTGATGTGGACCCACCTGCAGAATAAACAAGAGCTGGATGCTAATGTGGCAGCGACCTGGGGGCTGTGCTGAGCCCTCTCCCAATCACACAGAGCAGCCCAGTCCAGGCTCGGACAGTGCACCCACTGCACTCCCTGTGCCCACCCCTCTGCACTCAGCTGCCCACCCCACCTGTACTAGCCTCTGAGGCCTGGATGGCCGAGTTGGGTCTCTTTCATCAGCCTGATCTCTCTGAGGCTTCAGCTAGAGATAGTGCATTTAGAGCAAAGTTTGTTTCCATGTAATTGCTGATTATTTCCAGGGATCAAAGTTGGTCTGGAAAACCCGAGGCTAAATTTAAGTCAGTTTAAGCTTTAAAAATTGTTTGGGGACAATAGTAATATAAACAAGCAGGCTCTTGAATACATTTAAGATGAAGTCATTGCATTATTTATGGGGTTTTCATCTCCAGTTCCCCTTCTGCCTCCAGGGCGTCACCCCCACCCTGAGACAAGATTTAGAGGGAAGAGGATCAAGTAGAGAACACAGTGGGCCCTTGGCTGCCTTCCCTGGGGTGCTGGTCAGCCCCTGGGGCAGCCCTAGAGGGGTCCCCACACAGAGGAGGGAGGAAAACTCTCCACGTGGACTTGGAGCCCCTGGGTGACCACAGTCCGGCATGCCTGGCCTGTACCACTTTCCAGCTTAAGCAGCAGGAGCCAGGAAATTTGCTGCCTTTGGTGTCTATTTTTTGTGCAAGAGCAGCCACGTCCTGCCTCCTCATCCCCAACCACCCTCAGTTCCCCAAATCCACTTGTGAGTTACAGGCAATTTAACAGGAAGATCTAATCTCACCGGTTTCAAAGCCATCCAGCCGACGCGTCCTAACTCCGCTTTGTCTGCCTGTCCATGGCTTCCTCTTCCTCCTCCTTCCAAGCTTTGCCATGGCACAGACCTGTCAGAGGAGCCAAGATGCCCCCAGCTGGGTCTCGGCTCTTTTCATTGGATTTCACGCTGTGGGAAGGCATAGTCTTCTGTGTTCCCGATGAACTGTGGAGGGAATGCAGTGGGTGAGAGCATGGCTTTTAGTGCAGGAAGTCTGAATTTTTTCACTAACTGTATGAATTGGGGCAAGTTACTTAACCTCTCTGTGCCTAGGTTCCCCAGCCAACAATATGGGAGGTCTAATACCGACCTGTCTCTTAGCAGCGCCTACCTCAGAGGCTGGTATGTGGGCCTTAAACGTGTCAATACTAATGGTGACGTGCTAAGAACAGTGCCTGGCTTACATTACGTGCTCCATAAGTGTTTGCTATGATGAGTGATAAGGATGATTGATGATGGTGATGAGGAGGAGGAAAGGAAGGAGGATGAGCAGCTTTAAAGGAGAAGAGAGATGGGAACTGGCTGAATTATCAGCTCCACATCAACTTCTCCTCAGCGTCCTTGGAGCTCAGAGATTCTACACCTGTGCAAAAAAGCCTCCAGGGAACTAGCAGTAAGTTGGCCAGAATGAGGTCATTTCGCTACTGAAGTGAGTGATGGACAGACCTCCTGGACATATTGGAGCAGGGAGCTCACAAGCAGACATCTGACACAAGACGGCTGGGGCTTTGCCTCCTTAGAAAGAGAATGAGCTTCCCTCCCATGCAAGGCCATGCAAGGTGTTCTAGACTCTTGCCACTCAAAGTGTGGTCCAAGGATGAACATCGTGAGCTCCTCCTGGAAGCTTCTTTGATATGCAGAACCTCAGGTCTGTCCCAGATCTATTCAGTCAGAATCTGCATTTAAACAAGGGCCCAGGTGATCTCCCTGCATATTAAGGTTTGAAAAGCACATGCTCTTCTAGTGTGAGTGCAGGACGAGGGTTCAGTGGGCCTCCTTTGCTGCCCCAGTGGACTGTCCATGCCACGTAGGCAGGGGCTGTGTCTGTTTTATTCCCCATCACTTCTCTGCCTTTAGTGTTGTTCCTATCACATAGTGGACACCCGTAAATATTTGCCAATGGATATATGAACTAGGTAACTGCACAGGTGAGTGAGGGAGCGGATGACTGCTGGATCAGAAGCCCCATTGTCTGGTTTGGGGTCCTTGGTGAATAACGATGGGCTATCCCAGCCAGAGGCAAAAATGTGTGAACCAAACAACATCTCTGCACCACCTCGCCTAATTTACTGCCAAGATTGAGCAAGAGGGGTTTGAGAGACTTGAGGTTTGCAGTTTCATGCAGCTGGGCAGAGCTAGGTCACGCAGGAGCTGATCTTGTGTCTACCACATGCTCAGCTCTCAAACTCAAGTGGCCCTGGCAAAGAAGGGAATCAGGTCAGCCTGACATGACTTATTCTAAATTAGTGGTTCTCAGCCTGTGGGTCACGACCCCTTTTTAACAATGAAAATGCATTGCAGCATTAGGAAGGTTGAGAACTGCTGCTCTAAATAAGTGCATGCAACCTGACAGTGGGCCTCAAGTCCTGGCCTGGACACTCACCGTCCAGCCCCTACAGACACTGGATACCCCTTTCCAGGTTGAGACAATGGCTTATTGTACTTGCCCTCTCCAAGGCTTTGAAAATATGAATGACCTTTACCAGTTCTCAGACTTCCAGCCACTACCAGACTTGCACGATTCCTCAAAGGTCAACAAGTGATGGTCTTTTAAATGATGTTTTTTAAGACACTTTGCAAGTGTTTTAAATACCCCAACATGCCATTCATCTGGGCCAAAAGGCCAGGGACAAACGTGTTTGATTGGGGTGTGCTTTTCCTCCTCTTTTGGGTGTCTTTTACCCCTACCAATGTTCGTTCTAACCATTTAGTTTAAAGATCATGGTGAAGATCTACCCAAAGCCATTTGTGGCCACCCAAAGGCCTTAGAAGATCAATGCACAGCTTGGAGAGACACTCTCTGTTCAGTACTTGCTTTATCTTATTCCCTACCGGTCCCTCCTCCTGTGGTTGCTGCCTGGAAGTAAACCTCTCACTCTGCCTTTGCCCGTGTGCGCTGGTACGTGTGACAGACGTGGCAGCATCCATTCCCACCCCCGCCTTTCTCCTTCCCTGTGGAACTCCTGTTTTGCAGGACAGCCACCTCCCCCAGATTGCCCACATGCCTCGGGGAAGTGGACGCAGCCAGGTGGTGCATTCTGTGAGTCCAGACTAACGGTGGTTATTGCCATTCCCAACGCCAGGGACTGGAATCCACTCGGGCCAGCAAGCTGTGAGGAACAGCTGCAAGATTGCTTCTGGGAGAGATTTACTTAGTCTTCAGAGGAGCCCCAGAGAAAAGTTAGTACTGTCTTCTTCTCAATATCAACAAGTCTAGATAAGATGCTTGGAAATGGCCATGGCTATTGGCAGAAACAGACAAAGCCAAGAATATTCTGGATGGAAGAGAGGAAACAGAAAAAGAGCCTGGGTCCTCCATGATATCTCTGAGCGTCTGAAATAATCAACCCTGGAGCGGCCCTGCCTCTGGACTGATTGTGGTATGAGATAATAAATCTTCTGATTCCCTAGGGTTGTTAAGTTGAGTTGGCTGCAGTCAAAAGCAAAAAAAGCAGAATGTGTGATTATACTCAGACAGCTCAGGCAGAGGTGGGTGCTACTGTGGTGACTGAACTAAAGAGGAGCCTCCCTTCAGCCTCCCGTAAACACACATGGACGTTTCCAGGACACTCACATGGGCACATATACACACGCGTTAAAATCAGCCAAGAAATGCAAGCAATTACATGAATATTCCTAGGAGAAATCCCAGCTATGTTTAAAGCCTGAAATACAAGGGCCCAGTTTTGTTCGGATCAGGGAAATGAAGCACCACCAGGTGGGATTAGGTGAGAACAAGCCAATTAAGTGGTGACACTCATTAGTATCTTGTCCTTGAGCACAGGGCCTAATTGGTGCAAGTTTGTCTGGGAGAGAACTTCTGAAACCACAGTTCTGTTGCTAAAACTAAAACTCATAATTTTGATGCTAAATGGTTTTTCTCCTGTTCAGAGCCCATTATGTAATTCAGGAGATAGACCATGCCTGATGTATAATGTTCTTGTGAGGAAGACAAAGAAGGTGCGGCCAGGGCTGCTGGGTGAGCCCTGCCCAGACCAGCCTGTGGTGACCCCAGGGGTCACTCTCCCCTCCATCCCTCCTCTTCAGCCAAGCAGAAGCTGCAAATTGCACTTTGTCTCCCATGGGTTTCCCCAAGCAACAGACTCTGAGTTGGAAATTTGCATACAGAAAGTTCCTCGTGCAGAGGTGGAGGTGTGGGGGAGGGAAGTGGTCTCAAGGACATCTGGAAGGGAATGAATGAGGGAAACAGGATTGGGAAGAGGGTGAAGTTGAACTGAGACGCAGCCATTATAACTGAGATCTCAGCAGATCCCAGCTCTGGAGCTGAGGTGGCTCTTCAGAGCTGTCCTGAATCAAGGTAGAGTCAGACCTCTAACTCTACTCTCACACCAGTTATGGGCTTGGGGCTGCTCCCAGGGAGCACACATAATCCTGGGAAAGGCAGTGCTCCTTTGAGGGAAGGAGGAAACTTCTCAGTGAGGGAATCGTGAGCTCTCAACAGCTTCCATCCCTGACCATAGGGTTGGGGGGGTGAATGTCCTGCTCCAGTGGGGTTGGACAGTGTCTAAGGGGCACATCATAATATACTCACACATCTGATGCAGAGATTGGAAAGTGCTGAGCAGAAATGTCTTTCTCCCTTCTACCCCAGCGCCTCCCCCCGGGTGAGGCACTGTGTAAATATTGCTGGACACATAACACACAAAGGCACGCCCAGTCTTATCTTCAGCTTATTGCCCCATTTAGAGAAATCACCACTAGCTCTCAAGCTGCCAAGTATTGTTTACATCACATAGATCTGTCTCAAATAAGGGGAGAAAAGGTGATACGGGGCTGGGAGAGTTTGTTAACTATTTGGGCAAAAAATTAACGTTACAGCCATTACAGCTTTACTGCATAACAGACAACAAAATAGATTCCAGGTGATCGACAAGACACATATAAAAGAACTGAAACCATCAAAGAATGGGAACATTCTAGGGGACCGTTGTTATAAACTTGGGGTGGTGAAGTCTTTCTAAGCATAACTACACGTTCAAGCCTTTCTAAGCAAAAACAATAAAGGAAAAGACTGATGGACTTGATTACTTAAAATCTTCCCTGGATTAAAAAAAAAAAAAGAAAACACCATAAGCAAAATTAAAAGGCAAATGAGACACTGGGGAAAATATTATGAGCATATATTATAGGCAAAAGGTTGATGTATAGGAAGAGTTCTCAGAGGTCAAAAAGGAAAACTTAAGCATCTCTATAAAAAGGGCCAATGGACATCAATGGACAATTTGCCCGAGAAAAATTGCAAAGAGACGATAAACATACGAGGAAGAAATTTAGTCTCACTGGCAACAAGAGATATGCAAATTAAACCAACAATGGGAGTAGGGAATTGGGCCTTTTTGCACACTGCTGGAAAGAGGGTAATTTGGTGCACCATTTTTAGAGGTCAATTTGGCAATATTTACCAAAAGTCTTCAAAAGGTATATCTGTACCCTTGACTCAGCAATCTTCTAGGAATTCATCTTAATGAGCAAGGCAAATAAATACGCACCAATTATATGTAAGTATATTCAAGGAAGGATTATTTATGCTAATGAAAATTGAAAATAATCCGTATATGCAACCAGAGGTGCTTGGTTAAACAAATTGTGCAATATCTGTAATATAGGAATCACGTACTATGGAATCATTATAATTAAGTTACAGAGTATTTACTGATATGGGAGAGTGCTTGTAACATATTGTGAAAAACAATCACATAAAGTGGAAAAAGCAGGCTACCAAACAATACAGACAACAGTATGAAATTGTGTGTGTGTATACACCTAGAAACGTGTATTTTCCAAATATTAACTTTATTTTTCACTTGGCAGTGGGTTAATGATTTTTATTTCCTTTGTGTCTTTCTATAGGCTGGTTCCAATTTTCTGAATTAACCAAGAATTACTTTTGTATTTAGAAAATAAAATGTCATGAACAAAACAATTAGATCTGGTAGAATTAGCAAAAATGCATGTTAGTCTATTATCAGTATCAGGGCTGGTCCCACAACTCCAAGGGGAGTCGGCCTTGGATCTGTCTCACTCTGAATTTGAGGACTCATAGCCAGAGAGAAGCTCACATGAGCACCACAGAACGCTTCCAGTGTGTAGCAATTGTGAGTAGGAGGCCATCTGTTGTTTGAGGGCAGGGATAAGTCCTGGGTGTCTCAGAGATCAGCACAGAACAGACAGTGAACTGAATGCAGGTGTGAACAAGTAGCATAATTAGCAAACCTGCCTTCTACCCTCTCCCCTTTCATGTCAAGTTCACCGCCCATGAAGAGGACAGCCCACTCCTTGCCCCTGTAGGAGCCTGCACATACCCTTATCATCAAGACAACCTGATTCTGGGAACAAGTTCTGGTTCTACGGAGACCACCTTCCAGCTCAGTTTTCCACCGTGGCCTGTCCCTCCCTCTGGCCCAATTTTCTCTCCAGTAACTTTCTGATAATCTCAAGGTAGAGACAGTTGGCTGCCCCATGTGAAGATGTTTTGTGATGACCTTGGACCTCAGAGATAGCTGCACGAAACACCCAAGAGCCCCAGGCATTGATGATGTTGATTTAGCTTAGTTGCTGAAATAGAGGGCGACACTGTAGTTAAGTGTGGGTGGATGGATGGAAGGGTGGGTGGATATATGGGAGGATATTCCGTCAGTCTGAACCAAAAGCAGGGATTAGAAAAGGCAGTAGAAGGTACTAGAAATAAGATTGAGGCTAGAGGTGACTATAATGTCAGAGGGTGAGGACAGAGATATTCTCTGCTCTTACCTCCCCAGACTTCATGTGTTGGCCCCTCCTCTTCTTTGGTCTGAGGGATACTCAGTCCCCTACCCATAGCCCCGGGGACTTCCACAAGCCCTGTTGATAGACATGGAGAAGCTCCTATGGCCTGGCATAGCTGTCTATTTCCTTGTTTCTCTCTCCTAGACAGTGAGGCCCCTGAAGACAATGATTTTGTTTCAGTCAGTTCTCAGTCAGTTGTAAGTTAAAGAAAGCCCAAACCAAACTGGCTTGAGGGAAAGGAAATCTATGGCTGTTATAATCCTTCAGATCCAGGAAGAAGAATTGGTAGCTTCAGGTGTGGTATGAAGCAGAGGCCCACACAGATTCCCCTGGATTACCTTGTTTCTCCCTCCATCTCTGTGCTTTTATCCTCTAGATTGGCTCCATTCTCACATAAACATTTTCCTTGTGGTAGCAATATGGTTGCAGCAGCTCCAGCAATCACACCTCTGTGCCTCAAGCCCAGCCAAGGAAACATCCCAAATTCCCCAGTAAAAGACTCATTGTATAGCAGGTTATGATTGGACCATGTGCTCCTCCTTGATCCAATCACTAAGGCTGGGTGAAAGCAGAACTCTCTGATTGGCTTAAGCGTGGACTAGGAAAGCAAATGGTTATCCAGAGAGAAGCCACCAGAAGAAGGGTGAGGATGCTGTGTGGCACGAGAAACAGATGCCTCCCTTTCCCTCTTCAGTGTTGGCTACTACCCCCAGCACAAAAGCAGAATTGATACATGCTGATCCTGTCCCAATTATTTTTTTAATTAAATCATCAACACATAGATCACATATACACGAATGCATATGTGGGGTACAATGTGCTGATTTCATATAGAATTAAGAGTGTTTACATCCCACTGGTTAATATAAACCTCATCTTGTTTACTTATGCCAACATGTCACAGAAGCTCTCTGGGCTATCACAGTGCCCAGCTGGAGCTCTGTGTCTATGTGGCTCACCCCAGCCCCTCTGTTTCCTTTGCCACCTCCCTACCAGTCCACGGCTGTCATGCTTCAGCTATAGGCAGCTGTCAGCAGCCCACCCCTCCCCTCCTCATTCCAGAGCACTGGGCCGGAAATGTGTGAAATTGATGCACGCTTAGAAAACTGGGATTTGGGTTTTTCTCTCTTCCTCCCAGTATGCTTTTTGCTCAACCAGCCAGAACTGGTGGCAACTGATGCTCCTGCCGAAGCCCTAAATCCAAGCTATAATAATTATTACACTAGCAATGGTAATAGTACTGTTACCACAATGCCCATTTTGAGGATCTGCAATGTACCCAGCCCTGTAAGCATATATGGTCATGTGCTTGTACAGTAACTTTGCACAGCAGAGTAACTGAGACCACCACAAGCTTTGCTTACCTGTAGGAATGAATGGGACCACATCACTAGTAACTTCTCAGATTTCACAGATCCTTTGTCTCCAAATGCTGGAACATAATCTTCAACCCCTCGTAAATATTTCTGTGGGTTTCTAGGGGTCATGTCATCTGGGCTCATAGTTGGTTTTCCTCACCGGTCCCCATGGCTCTGCCAAGCTCCATGGTTTCTATGGTTGTTCACCAGCACCCAGGTCCCTCCAACTGGGCCACCAGACACTGCATTGTCTGCTACTGCCCTGAAGCCTCTGCTCTGCCAGTTTGCATGGCAGAGAGTGTGGGGAAGATGTCTCTCCCTGCCCCTCCACTGTATGCGATGGACTGTCAGCGTGGCCCTGACACAGTCCTCTTTATGCCCCAATTGCTAAATGGCTCCATCTACACCTATGATCCCCCCTCACTCCATCACACTGGACATTGGTGTGAGATCCCTGGGACTGGGCTAGGAGACAAATACAAGTGACAAAAACAATGCTGTACTCAAGAATCACGGTCCCTGCCCTCCCTTTCCCTTTCCTTTCTCTCCATCTCTCCACCCCTCAAATGCAGCCCTAGACTGTTTTACTGTGTAAAGTCCTTTTGTTTGAGTCCCTTTCCTCAGGAGAGTTCTCCTCACTGGTCAAGAGTAGGTGTTCAGTGCCTATACATTGAATGGTCAGATGATGGAGGGATGGATAGATGGATGGATGGACAGGACAGATGGATATGTGGATAGAATGTCCCGTCAGTTCTTACACCAACCTACTGTGTGATGATTCCACTCTGCATTTCACTTAGACTCAAGCTGGAATCCTTGTTAGATTTGATATGATTCTCTTCTACCTTACAGACTAAAAATCTGAGGCCCGGAGAAGTTAAGTCACTTGCTTGGAGTCATACAGCTAAAATGTGGCAGAGCTGGGGATTCAAACCCAGATCTAAGTGCTGCTCAAATCCTTTCCTCTTTCCTTCCCACTCCCTCCACCACAAGATATTGGAAGCTTGGCTAGTGAGGTGCAAGATCTACGTCACCGGGGCCCTGTAGGGCAGGACATCCCAGATGATATTGGCACTTCCCACCCCTTCAACACACCCCTGGATAGACCAAATCCAGGCTGAAGACCCCTATGGGGGACCCATCCCAGCAGCTGGTTGGCTGTCCATCATGGCAGAGGAGCAGGGCCAAGGCCGACTTTCCCTTGCGCAGCTGCCCCTGACAGGCCAACTCCGTCCCGTGAGTCCCCCAGCTCCCCTGCCTGCTGCCTGCTTTTCCAGATGCCTCAGAGGAGCAACAGCATCTCTAGTGCTTCTAGAGAAGGAGGGAAGACACTTTGGGGTCAGTTCTTGGCTGCCAACTCCCTTCTCAGAGAGTCAAAATTAAGCCCTCCCACTGAAGTCTCAGCCCTGGCCACGTCTAGGACTCTCAGGACACCAGCTTGGCAATGGTCAAGGACCTCGCCCCTCTAGTGAAAGAGGGGTTCTTGCTTGCCCTGCCAGCTGGAGGAAGCCCCCAGATCCCAAGCTCCCTGTCCTGTTGTGTGCTGCGTCCCCACCAGTGGGCTCCTGGCCCAGCCCTGGTTTTCCTATAGGCCTCCTAAGTCCTGAATCACTACAGCTTTGCTGGCTGGGGCCTCATAACCCCCCACCACCCCCCTCCCCAAGATCCCTGCCTGCCTCTCTTCAGTCTGGCTCTGAGTTCTTGTGTCTTTAGCCACTGTCTGGGTCTCTCAGACCCCAATAGCACATTATCAGCCTGAGATAACCAGGGATGCCTCTGACTGCCAGCTTCTTGCTCCTGGGGCCAACCTCAGCCTGGATCAGACAAATTTTGCCAACTCCCCTGAGTCCAACAGAGTCTCCGCCCTGAATCACTGCCTGGGAGAGCCACCATCTGGGCTCAGAGTGAACAGACCTGGAGGTGGAAGATTGATGTTAAGTGGGAGAGTTGGGATAGGCCCTGTTACAGCGGGGTAGGTGGGGCCTCTATAACCCTACGGATCCCATTCTATAGACAGGAACCAGACAAGGCACAGGAATAAAGCCAGGCCAGAGTCTGGACTCTGCCCTGCAGGAATTACTAAACAAGCATTAGGGATTGGTTTCATGAGACTGTATGCATGCTTGTATTTTATTGGAGGTGTTTCCATGGCTTTTATTCATGACACTTAGTCAGAACTTACTGTGTGCCAGACACTGTTCTAAGCACTAATTCATTTATGCATATTAACTCATCTGCTTCCTCTCACACCTTATGAGGAGGGTACCACTGTTATCCTCATTTTATTTTTGAAGGAGCCAGGGTACAGGGAGACTGAGTAACACATCTAACAGCACACAGCCAGCAAGGAGTGGAACTGGTGGTTTTGCCCAGATCTTTGTGACTCCCAAACCCATGCTCCCACCTCTGCATTTTATTATTAAAATCTCAAAGACCTGCGTGACCCGAGGAAGGCTGAAACCCCCTACACAGGGAGACAGTAGAGAACTTTGCTGGCTCACATGCTGAGCATTAAGAATTGCAGAAACCAGCCTCGGCTGCCGGGCCTGTGGCCCCAGCAGCGTTCTGCCCCTGCAGGTTTCTGCCAGAGCCAGGTGGAGCAGGACTCACAGTCTCCATCTTACAGACAAGTAAAGGTACAGCTCTGTAAGCTGCCCATAATCACTCGCGAGTGCACAGTGGTCTTGAGGTCCAAACCCAGGTCCGTGGGACTCCAAAACTGACCTAGTGTGAGAGATCAGACGTGCCCACCATGGGCAGGGGCGGCCGTGTGAGAAGAAGGCAGGCTGCAGGCTTCTTTCCATCCATCCTGCCTTGTCTTCTTCCCTCCCCCCTGCTCCCCCTGCAGCCCCTCCCGATGCACCACACCTATCCCTCTTCACTTGCCAGGGATTAAGTTAGGAAAACAAAAATGAAATGAACACCGCTCTGCCGGCACATCCCCGGAGACGCCGACTTACACGGGTCTGACGCCGTTGATGATGTCCTATCGATTTCCCCTCTAATTGCTGCAGCTGGATCTATATTCATTTTCTGTCTCAAACTTCTCTTTTGTTGGTTCAATCAACTAAATGAAGGGCCCATTTCTCTCTGCTCCTGTCCTGAAAAGCCAAAGAAGTTTCAAATGAAGAGCTCTCTTCAGAAGTCAGTGATGTCAGCAGGCTGGGGACAAAGAGGGCCAGAATTTGATTATCTCTTCTGAAGACTTGTCTAAGAACAAGGCTGGAAAAGAAAGTCCCGGGAGACAGACTCGGTTGGCAAGAAGTGGAAATATTCCACCCTGCATTCGCAGATTAGGCGTTCATTCATTCAACACCTTTCTCGAACATCTCCCATGGATGAATCCCTAAGGTAGGATCTAGAAATATTCATGGGACCCACATGGACATAGACCCTTCTGTCATGGAGTGAAATGTGACTTAGGTGGACAGCTCTCAATTAAATAATCTTGCAGACATGATTTGTGCCATGGAAATGTCTACATCAATCTCAGGGACCCCAGGAAGGAATCTCAGGTTGGAAATCAGACTCGGTTCAAGCAAGACTCGCCTTTTCTTTTATTAGATCACAAGCTTCCTTTTTGGTTTCGCTCAACTGAAGATATAAAAAGAAGGGAGGAAATTACTGAGGGAAACCTCCCATCGGGACAGGACTTGGTGCTTACCACATAGAAGACAGAACCAGGCACCTGGAACTCTGATGTGAGGCAGACAGGGGTGGAATAAAAGAATAATCTGAGTGGAGAATGGGGAGGCCGGGTGGAATCTTACAAGGGGTAATGTGGGAAGCCTTCTATGAAGGGGCATAATTTAAGCAGAGCCTTTAAGATGTAGTAGATTTTGACAGCCCTGGTGCATCTTCTGGGTCCCCGCCCTTCAATAATGGCTGTGGGGGATGAAGCAAGAGGAAGCGTTGCTGTCTGAAAGGACATCCGAGTCCACTGAGCATCAGTGTCAGCCACACGCTGCAGAGGGGCACTGCCTGCACAGGGAGTGGGAGTGCATGCAAAATCAACCCTCTTCCTCTACCATCTGTCTCTAGCTTTGGCCCTTTGGATAAACTTGGCACTCACTTTTGGTACTCACCCCTGAATGTTCACTCCTTGCTCCAGAGGCATCTGAGGCTGCTCAGTCTCTATGCTTGGAGACTGAGTACACTTTATCTTTCCAGGTCAGCCCATTGCCAGTTACTAACCTGCACCTGACCCATTCCTCCCAATTCTTTACTCATCAGGCCAGGTGAGTGTACAAGGCGGACAGGGCCATTATCTAATAAAAGTCAAGATATTCCTAGGCTCTGCTGCAAAAACAAAAACCACTCCCTAAACTATCAGTGGCTTGACACAAGAAGGGTTTGCTTCTTACCCATGCAAAGTCTATGGCAAGTTCAGCAGTGCTACAGGATAGTTCCCTTCTAATCTGTGCCTTAGGAATCTGGTGAGCGTCCATCTGTGACTCTGACCTTAATACATGGTCTGCATGACAGGGAAGAGATTGGATGGTCATTCAAGAGCTTTTCACTGCTGTTTCCCCCCCAAACTGACATATTATTTCTGCTCACAATCTTGACCAAAATTAGTCACAGAGCGCCATGGAACTTCAAAGCTTCCCAGGAAGAAGAGGAGAACCAGATATTTATAAGTTCTGGTCATGTCTACCACAGTTCATCCATCCTCTGAACAGAATGGCTATTTAGAGACATTCTTATCTGGGGCCCCAAACTTTCCACCCATCACAGCCCAAGTTCTAGTTTCTCATCTCTATTCCTATGATTAATTCACAGCCCATGTCTCTGCCTCCACTAGATGCCCTTCTCAGCCAGTAACTTCAAGCTGTGATTCAAGCTTATGACTATCTTCAAAAGGAAAACTCATACCTTTCCCTCTATATTAAACCACCATATCCTCAAAGAATTTCTGCTCTTGCTGGGACAACAATATTGACATTTATAATAAAGGTAGAATGGCTCAAGTACAGAGCTCAGTTTTTGGCTCGGCGCCTGTGGCTCAATCGGCTGGGGCGCCAGCCACGTACACCTAAGGTGACGGGTTTGAATCCCCAGCCTGGGCCCGCCAAACAACAATGATGGCTGCAACCAAAAAATGGCTGGGCATTGTGGTGGGCGCCTGTGGTCCCAGCTACTTGGGAGGCGGAGGCAGGAGACTCGCTTGAGCCCGGGAGTTGGAGGTTGCTGTGAGCTGTGATGCCATGGCACTCTACCCAGGGGGATGGCTTGAGGCTCTGTCTCAAAAAAAAAAAAAGAGCTCAGTTTTTCAGTGTGGCACACATAAGTTCAGCTTTCAACTCTGACATTGATTATTTGGGTGACCATGGTCAAATGACCTAACCTTCTATTTGCGCATCTGGAAAATGAGAATTGAGAACTAACTCAGGGTGGTTGTGATACCCCATGAGCTAATGTCTTTAGTAGGAGATAAATAAACAGAAACTGTTATTAGCATTACTATGTATTTCTAGAAGTTGATACCCCGTCAAGGATTTGATAGTGTGTTTCACTATCTCAATGCAAATGGTGCTAGGAGAAGAGGGAGGGAGAAACAGAAGAAGCACTAGGGATCTGGGTTTTCTGCAGGTCCAAATGAGTTGCTGGGCAATTAAGCTGCTAAGAAAGCCAGGATGGGAAGGATATTTCAAGGATACACCTCAAGAGTAATGGGATATGGAGGTATGGGTAGATACATCTCTGCATATAAGGAAGAGGTTAGGGGTATGGAGCTATAACCTCCTTTCTGTATTCTGCAACCTTGAACTTGAGGTGGCTCCAACATTGCTTGAATTAGATATACACTATTCTCATAAAATGCATAACACAGTCCCAGGACTATAGTTGATGTGTGGTAAATAATAATTATCATTATGATCATGAATCTCCTTCAAAAAATTATCACCTTGATGTGGGAGACCATACACAGCAGTTACCTTTACAGTTCATGTCCTGAGCATGTCAAGGAACCCTCTTTAGGAACAAAACCACCCTTGAATAGTGTGGCTTTGAAACTAGGAAATGCGTTGCTCTAGACCTTGAGGAGTTTATGGTCTAGCAAGAGCGTGGGATGTGATAGCAATGACAATGATTGAGTCCCTTGTCCTATACTGTGCCTTTCACTAACATTATCTCCAAAGCTCACAGTAGTTGAACAAGATATGTCTTACTCTTCCCAACTGCAGATGAAAAGAATGAAATCTCAATTTCTTTAACTTCAAAATAGGTATGACATAAAGTTTGACCGACTTGCTGTGAAGATTAGGAAACCCCCTATAGAGGGTATGGGATAACTCCAGGCACAAGGATGCCGTAGAAGAGGGTAGCCACCCTGTACCTACATATCTGTTTGGTTTCTGCCTATACTAGGAAGTCATGAGGGGGTGGGTGGGGTGACACAGGAGTCTGACAGCTGAAGTTTGGAATGGGGAGGGTTGTGTTGAGTGAACTCACAGGCACTGGCAGAGGATGGAGAAATGAGGATGGGGATGAGAGAGGGTCTGAGGGAGAGGAAGGAGGTACTGAGTATGCCAGCTCCTCCCTAGGGCTGCCACCTGAGGCTGTTGCAGGACTAGGGGTGGGTATGAGCAAAGGACAGCCTTTTCTCTGTCCCACAGCTCCACCACTCTCGATCAAGTCCAAGTTGACCTGAAGTTCAGATCCAGACTCTAGCCTGAGACCTAAAGACTGCGTGCAACTTTGGCTTTTTGTGTTTCCCTTAAATGTCTTTTGTAATCAGCCAAATCCAGGAGTCAATGCACCAGATAAGCCTTGGGTGAGGTGCCTCCAAGTCTCCCCACAATGTGCCACTCTCTCCCTCTGTATTGTTCATGGATGCAGGGCTAAGATCCTGCCCATAGTTCCTAGTCCTGCCCTAGTGACCCAGCACACTGGGGGATGGCCCTGGTACCATTAGCTTCTTTGTACAGTCCTGTTATATGTGATATATCTCCATTCTCTTTGCTTCTGAATATTTGACTTAAGGCAATACATTTGTGGAGGCACAAAGCGGACTTTTGAAGAAATGCTGGGCTACATATGTACATGCTCCTCAGGCTTAGCTGGAGGTAGCCTCCAAAAGGGTGGACCTTTTGGAAACTCCCTCAGTCCAATAGACTCTCGTATCTGTTAAAAGTCTAAAAATTCCAACCATTGAAGATATTTTAATTCAGATTAAGGATCCTGTAGAATGAAAATCTTTCAAAGAAGGGTACAGTATCAGAGTTTAGGCAAAGTCTTAACAGGGTAGCTTTTTGATGAGGGTGCCCGTGGCAAAGCCAATAGTCAGAACTTTGGAAGTTGGATATCCCAAAACCAGAACCAGGGAGACTTACTGCCTTGCAACGATCTCAGAAAGATTTCTAAATCTATTCCATTTCTCCAGGGACCATTGCCTTAAAGCCATCAGCCTCTTGGGAGAAAAGTTCTCTAGCGGACCTTCATTACACAATGAAGACTTCACCTCTGAGCAATGGTAAAAATCTTTTCCCTGGACTCCGTTGGAGCTTGACTTAGAGTTTGTGAGCAATCAGTCAGAGAGATTGGAACCTAAGGATGCAGACCCCCTTGCTGGACTTATCTTGATGATGGTGATGATGATGGTGGTGGTGGTGGTGGTAGTGATGATAGTTATGACGACACCTAACTTCTTGTATAACATGTATTTATTATAGGCTGGGTACACTTTATGCACTTCATGTGTATTCATTCACTGACTACCCAGAATAAGCCTAGGAGGTAGATACTGTAATTATCCTCATTTTACAAGTGAGGAAACAAAGCACAGAGAAGTAGGGCTTCCCCACACCACTGTATCACACAGCTCCTAGGGTGCCTCCCATGCTCACCGTAGTCCATGTGAATGGCGCCCCCTAGAGTCGTGTAGAGCACAAATCATGCCCCTTACCCAAGGTCTCAAAGCTAAGTAAGAGGTGGGCTTAGAACCCAGGTAATGGAGTTCCAGAGTCCCTGTTCTTAACCATTGCATTTGGTAGTAATGGTATCTTCTTTATCAGGGATCTCCTTTCATGAAAGTGCACTGCAGGCTTGATGGCTCACGTGGCATTTTAAGATTTATTTTTAATTTTTATTTGTTATGATAAAGACAAAACATGCTTTCCACAGCAAACTCAACATTACAAATGCAATCAGTGCGAGGTCAAAGTCTCTCCCCCCACCACCATCTATCTTCATATTTTCCCTGTGGGTGTCTCTTCCACCTCCGTTTCCACCGGTCCCCTATAGACAAAATACGGAAAGGGAGGAGACAATGTTAGATTGACTTGATTGCCATTTTCAGAAGGAAGAGGGTTGGATCCAGGAAGAGAGGGCAATAAAGCTGGAATGTCATGACCGCTTTTGGCATTTGGGGCCAACTTCCTGCTCAGATATCTCCTATCCGGAAGGATGAGATGGGGACTCTCCCACATATGCACCTTTGAGATACACATTTAAAAGAGCTTTATGAATGACAGCAACTCATTCTTCCAGGCTCTGAAATAGAGCTTTTGAATCTTGCTACCACCTGGTAGACTCCTGCCAGGAGGACAAGTCATGCATCAGTACATGGTATCGAGAACTAGATAGATAGCTCAATTCTCATTTTATGGACTCTGAATATTGTGTGGTGCTTCCTTGCCCAAAACCATAGCAGCAGCTGCAGGCACATTGCTAACCAAGGGTCATTCAGCCTAGGATAATCTCTCTTTTTTTATTATTAATTGGTTCAGGTTCATTGAGGTTACAAAGAATTAGATTACACTGTTTGCATTTGTTAGGTAAAGTGCCTTTTATAGGTCTGTCCCTTCCCAAGAGGTGTGCTATACACTGTGACCCCGTTCCCCCTCCCTTCTCCCCTCTCCCTGCTCCCTCATTCTGCCACCTCCTACCTTGAATTGATTTGAGTTTTTCTCTTACGTGGTATGTATCAGATCAACTATTGGCTTCATATTAGAATTGAGTACATTGGATTCTTGCTTCTCCATTCTTGTGATGCTTTACTAAGAAGAATGTGTTCCAATTCCATCCAGGTTAATACAAAAGAGGTAAAGTCTCCATCTTTTTAAATGGCTAAATAGTATTCTGTGATATACATATACCACAGCTTGTGAATCCATTCCTGGGTTGGTGGGTATTTAGGCTGTTCCCACGTCTTGGCGATTGTAAATTGAGCTGTGATAAATCGTCTGGTGCAAATGTCCATATGATAAAATGATTTTTTTTTTCTTCTGGATAGACGCCTAGTAATGGGATTGCAGGATCAAATGAGAGGTCTAAAGAACATCAATCCTCTTGATGTTATAAACATTTGCATGTTTTTCTTTTATCCTTTATCAAAGTGAGATCATACTGTACTAGACTACAGTCAATTTTTCTGCTCCCTTCATGTCATGCACATCTCCCACGTCAGTACAAAAATCTGCCATTTTCCTAATGGGGATGTGGTGATCCACTGTGCAACTACACCACAATTTTGTTTTTGTTATTTAGATTATTTCCATGTTTATTTATTTATTTATTTATTTATTTATTTATTTATTTATTTATTTTACTGTCACAAGCAATACCACCATGAACGTGCTTCCATGCATCCTTTCACTTCGCACTAGTATTTTTATATGGAGGGGAACTGCTGTGTCAAGGATATGCCATCAGTCGGTTTTCATGATGTAGCCAGATAGGGTGAGAAACAAAGGAGAAGGGTTTTAATAGGAGGGTAGAGGCCTAACGGCTCGAGAGTGGCCATGAGGAGGAGGAGAATGCTGACCTGAGATTTTGCACCTCGGCAGAATGAGCAGCCTCGACTTGAGAAGACACAGAGGCAGCAGAGTCCTCTGGGGAGATTTCATTCTCAGTCAAGGCAGGAGGCGGAGAAAGTGCTCTGGGAAAAGTCCGAGCATGCAGGCAAGCCTGTTTGCTACAAGAGGGGAAGGACCTGGAAGGATGGGAGCTAGGAGACTGGGTCAGGGGTGAGGGAGCAGAGAGCCAGGAGGAGATGAGAGCTGGAGTAAGG
Source organism: Galagoides demidoff (assembly GCA_963574575.1). Taxonomy (NCBI): domain Eukaryota; kingdom Metazoa; phylum Chordata; class Mammalia; order Primates; family Galagidae; genus Galagoides; species Galagoides demidoff. The sequence goes on from CAUYQV010081708.1 coordinate 22,415, forward strand.
AGGGTCTTTCATATATATGTTAAGAGAGCAGATAGATGACAGGGGGTGAGGCTGGAGGGTTCTGGCTACCACTGGCTCTCAGGTGATAGTCCTTGAATAGTACCCAAGGCTTAATGGCACTTCCAAAATGCCATCTTGGCACAGGAATTGTGTTAGGTCTGATTCCCCAGAAACAGAGCCTGAGGGATTTGGATGCACATGAGTTTTGAGGGAATTCTCATCAAGAAAACCTGTAAGGGACCAAATGAAGCAGGAAATGGAAGGGAAAAGAGCCAGGCAGCCAGACAAGGCTGGGGGTTCTGTCAGCTTAGCCTCACCCAACCCAAGGGGTGCTCTGGGGTGTAGATCACACTGCAGAGCTGCCTTGTAGTGAGACAAAGGGCCCAGGTGCTCATCCCCTCCTGTGGGCCACCCATTGAGTATAACCTCCTTGGCTTCAGGCAGAGGGTTCCTGTAGGCCCAGGGCAAATCTTTGTCAGAAGTCATCAGCCACAGTGTTAGCAGCAGCTCAGGGAGAGGTGCATGAACAGGGAAAGGGAATGGGGAAGGGCCCAAACTGCATCTACAACACGGTTTAAAGACATCCTTGGAGCAATCAAATTAGGATGCCTTCAGAGACATGCACGCCAGAAATAGGACAGGGGACAGAAGTCACTGGTTCCCAGGAACTTCGCATCCAAGCAGAACAGCAAGCATGCCAGTGGGCGGGAGAGTTCAGACTTCTTCAGGTGAACAGCTTGCCTAGTCTTGACTTAGGCACACTTTAGAGCAGCGATTCTTCAACCTGTGTGCTCTGAGAGCATCTTAGGTGTGCCACCAAGATCTGTAAAGAATCATTAATAAAATTCTTTTCCAAAGAAGCTCAAAGCACAGTAAGTATATTCCTCTTTTTTCTTTTTGATCAACATAATTTAAGTGTGTCATAGAAGTCTAACTACAGGTTCAAGTGTGCTGTGAGATTTTTTTTTTTAAGTTGAAAAACACTACTATAGAGAAAGAATTGATTTGTGGAGGAGTGGCTGATCTGACAACCAAGACATCAGGCTCAGCCAATGTGGAATATCAGGAATCAGCCATTACTCAGAGCCTGTGGAAGGGGCTCAAAGTCTTTGCAGAGCCTGGAAAATTTGCAAGGAAACTGCAGACAAGGCCAGGGCTGTGCACCCCTTTCTTTTGCCTCTCTCTACATTTTACCTCCTTAGAGTATCTCCATGTCTGCTGATGCCCTGGCAGAGGTCCAGTGGCCTGTGCTTCACACACCCACTGTGAGCGCAGCCCCTCACTAGCCATAGCTCTCCAGCTTCGGTCCACACTCACAAAGCTTGACTTCCTGGGTGTGAGGGTGGGAAGACTTTGTATGCTGTCCACTCAGTATCTATTCCCTCTTTCGTCCTTGCCCACAGAACCCTGCTTTCATTCATAGCAACAATGTGCCCAGTCCTTGGAGGTGAAACATGAATTGTCACTAACCCACACATGACAATTCTAGTCCTTGCTTTCCTTGTAAGTAGGGCTGGCCCTTGGATGTTTGTTGGCCAGTTGCACCCACATGGAAGTCTTCTGAGGGGTTCCTTGATGAAAGGGGGAAGGCAGGGCTGGAGTTGTCTCTCCCTCTTGCCTTTCTGTCTCCTCCTGCCTTGAGTATAGGTGCCCTGTCCAGAGCTGCAACACCCATCTGTGGCCATGGAACAAAATGCAGGGAAAAAAAGGTGACAAGAAATCTCAGAGATGCTCTTCTGGCAACCTTCAGCTGTTGAATCATTTCCTGAAGCCTCCTGCCTCCAGGCACCTTGTGGTGTAAGAAAAACAAATGCCTATTTGTTTAAACTACTTTTAACCAATCTTCCTGTTACTTGCAGATGAATGCATTCCTAAACAATCCGGGAGCTGGTGGGAATCCAACCTGAGTTCTCCATGCTCCTGTGAGCACAGCATCAAGGATGGATGGCAACTTCTCTGGGAGGCCAGCGCCAGAGCAGAGCCGCCTGCTCAATCCTGATCCCATCTGGTCCTGTCTCCTTCCTAGTCTTGGTGGATCATAAAAATGCAAATCTGTGATGATCAGTCATAAATGAGGAACAGGCAAGGTGGACCAGCAGAATCAGGAAGCAGAGCTTGGAAAGATTCCCAGAGGAATACAGCGGGAGAAATCCTTTTATGGGGTATTTGTTTTTAGGTCCATAGGCAGAGAGCCAGCATAGGCACTGCTAAGCTCCGACAATGATACTGATTAGAAAACACAACCATAAATGCAACTGCCGTTTCTTGAGCATCCACGATATGTCCTGTGCTTCCTGTTGATGATCTCCTTTGCACAACCACCCAATGACGTGATTACAACTATCTCCATGTTTTAGGTAAGATACTGAGGCTGAGAGATGAGGTAACTTACCTAAGATCACTTAACTGGAAAGGCGCTAAGCCTGAGGACAGCCTGTCTGAATCCAGTGTCCAAAGATTGAATCTCCCTGGCACAAAGCATAGCAGATGCGCTAGGGAGATAAAATGTAGGGAGAGGCCAAAAAGCGGGGGGGAGTGTACAACCTTGGCCTTGTTTGCAGTTCACCTGAGAACTCTCCAAGCTTCACAGAGACCTTGGACCCCCTCCCACAGGCCCCAAAGCAAGGGCTGACTCCTGACACTCCATGCCAGCACCAGCCTTTACACTTGTATCCAGAGCAGCCCCTCCTCCACAAAATAATTGTCCCCCTGAAATATGCCCAAGCTAGGACTAGGCAAACTGTTCACGTGAAGAATCCCGAATCCTCCCACTCACTGGTGTTCTTGTGGTTGAGTGGTGGGACACAGTTCCTGGGGACCAGTGACTTCTGCCCACCAGAAGAGCTGGTCTCTGGAGGCATCCTATTACACACCGATCAATTCCATTCATTCTAGCAGTACTGACCAGAGGAAGGCCACCACTATTTAATGGAGGTATCCAGATCCTGCCACCACAGGTGTGATTTTTCTCACCTCCTTTTCAATTTTGTGACTCCCCCACCTTAAGTTCCTAATAAATGCTCTTTTTGCTTATGGTAGCCAACAAACCCTGACTAAAATGGTTGTAAATAACAGGTTCCCTTCTTGGACGCAAAATATATGACTAATGGATGTTCAGTTTACCTGTAATCTTACAGAGATTGCCCAAAGGAAATAACCCCAAATTTTCTGATTTACCACAGTCACATGGTGCACCTTTCTGGCTCCATGCCTTGATGTGTTTGCTCATGCCTCTCACTCCAGCCAGAATGCCCAGTCTCCTCGCAGGAGCCCATTATTTGGGGTGGACACTAAACCTATTGTGACCTTCTTATCAGAGGTGGTTGGGTCTCAACTACCTGTTGGGTCTTCAGGTCCAGATAAATATACCAGGAATGGACCTCTGACCCCAGCAAGGCCAATCAGATTCTTCCATGAGTCTGAAATTTTGGACCAGAGAAAGACCCAGAGACCAGGGGTTGATGGAGATGAGTTATGTCAGAGCAAGCTCTAAAGAAAGGAGGGCTGTGGACTCCCGCTGCCATGCCTGTCAAACTCCTGAGTTCATGCCACTCTTGAGATGTACTTGTTCATCTATTTCTTGGGCTCCTTGAACCAACCAGGACCCTTCCAATAACTGTCTGCTATTTCAACTAACCAGTCAGTTTCTGTTACTTGAGACCAAAATAACCTTATTCAACACACTTCTGATTCTCTGCCTGTTTCTTCAAGACCATCAGGCCCCCTTTACAGAGAAACCTTCTCTGACTTACCATCCCCTGTCAGGCAAAATTGCCTTCTTCCCCTTCTGTGGTCCCTCCACACCTACTGCAGCATTTTTATAATCTGTTGGGTATTTAGAACGCAAGTCCTCAAGGGAGGGAGCAGCCTTTTATTTATACTGGTCTTCCCAATGCTAATTTTAATGTCTGCAACATTGTATCCATTTATTAAATTGTTCTTGGTTAACTGAATGAATTGATGAATGAATGAATGAATGAATGAACACGTACAGTGAAATTGGAGACAGGCTACATGGAGGGTTAAATCCATTTCCTTTGTGGTGTGCATCGGTAAACAGCAGGGATCTCAGCAGCAAACCAGCTCTGTCCAGCTCACATCACCCAGCACAATGAGCTCCTCAAGCTGTTAGAGTCCCTTTGTCCTACTGGAGCATGGGTTTGCTGCCTGCTGCTTGGAATGAAAGGCCATGAGATGGGGGACTAGAGATTCCCTTGATTGTACAGACATTTCTTGTTTACAGAGGGCTCCACCTGGCAGAATCCTGCTGTCCCATTGACTCCTGGCTGTCTGGAGTGATTCCCTGAGGGTGTAGGGAGGGCTCCCTCTCCGTCTGGGGAAAGGGATCGGACAGGAAGCCCCGGAGAGTGGACTGAGCTGTCTCCTCATTCACAAGGGTTTCATTCTGACAGGCTTCAGAGAATCTCCTGGCCGTGGCTCTGAGCTGAAATGTAAAGCCAACTGCAGCACGGGTAAACACGGGACTCCTGGCAGAGCAAGGATTTCCAGAACAACCAATCCAGTGAATGCAACTCTGACCCACGCAGCACAAAGCAAATGCAATTATGGAAAAGCAGGGCAAGAGTGGGCAGATGGATCTGAGGCTGATTAAAGTTCACATGCTCGGAACACTCGCCATCTGAGAAGTTGAGCTACAAGGCCACAAACTGGGATTTCAGCACCTGGGACAAAAACACAGCCTGCCCCAGGGGGCTGTGGTTGTGCCATGTGAGCACTGGGTTAGAAAGGCAGAAACTGCCTACGAGGAAAAAAATTCTCTGAAACAAGGACCTGGGCTAAATATGCCCAATAATGATAACATAATTATAAACGTAATTATGGTGATATAGTAACAATAATAACAACTAACATGCCAGACACAGTTCTTAGTACTCCAGATATGTTATCTCATCCAATCTTCAGTATATACTTGGGAGATCAATGACTCTATTATCCCCAGTTAACAGAAATGAAAAAAATCCCTGGATATTACATAATGCATCTAAGCCAGTGGTTCTCAACCTTCCTAATGCTGCAACCCTTTAATACGGCTCCTGCGGGTCATGACCCACAGGTTGAGAACCTCTGGAAGCTCACACAGTTGGTACTGTTGGATTCCAGGTGGTGGGTCCCAGGGCCCTTGTGCCAGGCCTCCAGGACAATTCATGCTCCTCATGGATACAGGGCTCTCTCCTACTTCAAGACCTCTGTGTGTGTTGTTGCCACTCCCAGGGACATTTCTCAGTAACTAATAGTAGCAGTATAGTTAAGATGGGTGGAAGTTTTTAAAAAGCTTCTAGTGCAGTAGATCTCAGATATCAGCTTAAATTGTAAGAAAGACTGGTTAACAGAGCCTAGAAAAAAATAGAGAAGTAGCTCAATCATAAGTAAATAAATCTTGAATGGCTCACCCTCATGGAGAGTTAAAAGGATCAAGAGAAAAAGGGATTGGAGAGGAGGATTTTTTTTTTTTTTTTTTTTGCAGTTTTTGGTCAGGGCCAGGTTTGAACCTACCACATTCAACATGTGATTTTAACTTATCCAGGGTTGTCTAAGAAATAGAATTTGTCATTATGTGGCCTGGAACAGGCTAATGTTGACCTCCAGCTTTCCTATTGTGGCAGGGTCTCATCTGCTATTCATCAAAGCCTTTTCCTTTTCTTCCAGGGCACATGGATAATGATATTTCTCAGACTCTCTTACAGCTAGGTGTGACCATGTGGCTGAATTCTGGCCAATGGAATGAGAGTGGGTGTGTTTGCTGCTCTCAGGCCCGGCTCACATAATTCTCCCACACAGGAGACTCACTCTCTTTCCACTTCTGTTCACAGGGCCTCTAACAGAGAACTCCAAGACCTTAAGGGGTGCTGGTGGTGAAACCAGAAGATGGACAGACCTGGGTCCCAGAATTCCCTCATGGAAAACCACCTCCAAATACCCAACTGGTCTTTTTATGGGTGAGAAGTGACCTTTTATTTTAAGCCACTGAAATTGGGGGGTTCTAGCCTGCATGTCTAACAGCTGTGCAGGGAAGAAAACACAGGTGAGCAAGTTCACCATAACTGCCAAGGGCAATCAGTTAGATAAATTTCTAGTTACAGAGTCAGGTGGTAAACCCTGCTGCTCAAGCTCTCCCAGCTATTCAGCCTTCTCTGCTTTCTACTGCCCATCTAAGTTATTTAACCCACCTGAAGGCTGGCATGTTCTTCCGTAAGCTAGAGGCTTCACTCGAGATCAGGTTCTGCTATCATTAACAGAAACCTGATGTAATGTGGCTTTAAAAAGGTAGAAGTATATTTCACTGCACAACCAAATCCAGTGGCAGAAGATTCAGAGTCAGTAGGGTAGTTCTGCTCTACGGAGAACTCAGGGCCAGGGTCCTTTGAACAATCAATCTGTCAATAAACCTTTCCTATGTGCCCAGCTCGGTAAAAGCATTTACAACCATGTTATAACCACGAGGTTCCAGGGAGTGCAGAAAAAATGAAAAGCCCATCCTTGCCCACCAGAGCCTTTGAAAGGAGACAGAATATGCCCGTAGAAATCTATGGCAGAGGCATGGCCCACACACCATTTGTGATTCCCTTGTACCTTAGCAGTGGTAACCCTTGAGTTATGTGAGTTCAGAAAGAGCTGCCAGGATCGCAGAACTTTAGAAGACTTGAATCATCCTCATGGTCCGGGTCAAACCTTACTCCAGGAGAGAGGGTCTCACAGATAATTTATAAGTTACAAAACTGCATCTCTTTCCCGGATCCTTCCCACTGACCCCATCGTGGGGTCCACTCCACATGCCCTTGACAAGTGGTTGGGGAGAGAAGGTTCACTTGTCCGTTCCTGAAGCAAAGATTCATTGAGAACTACTCAGTGTGCTGGTTTCTGCAACTACAGAGGTGGACAAAGCAGATGGGAAAGAACACGGGGCAGAATAATGCAGAGAAAGGGACTTCGGGAGCAACAGGGGTGAAGGATCCAGAGGAGATGACACTTGAGCAGAGGCTTGAATGAAGTGACTCCAGTGGATTTCTGCAGGGAGGGATCTCCAGGAGGAGAAGATATCAAGCACAAAGGTCTGAGAGGAGCACTTGCTTGATGCATTCAAAGATCAGCAAGGAGGCCAGGATGGCTTGAGCAAGTCAGTGCCAGCGAAAGGCACAGGGGCAGAGAGCAGAAGGTAATGGGAGCCCTTGCAAGCCACTGCAAGGATGTTGGATTTATTTTTTTTTTTTTTTAGCTGAATTGGAAGGTTAAGGGAGGGTTCGTAGCAGAGGAATGACATGCTCTGCCGTGTAATTGTAAAGGATCAGAAGCCCAGCCTGCTGCCGTGTGTTGACACCAGGTGCAGGAGGGCTATGGTGGACACAGAAGGACCAATTAGAAGGTCACTGACATAATGCAGGTGAGAGATTCTCATCCCTTCATCAGTGGCTGTGGCAGTAATATTATTCTGGCCCAATTCTGAAAGAAGAGACAGTAGGATTTGCTGACAGGTTGGATATGGAGAGAGAAAGAGAAGAGAGCAGGCAATTCCGAGATTCGGTGCCCGAACAACGAGAAGAATAAAGTCACCATTTTCGGAGATAGGAAAGCCCCCCCCCCCAGGAGCTAGTGTAGTAATAGCTGTCAGGGGTTCTCAGAGATGCCCATTAGAGCTCCGAGTGGAGGTGTTCAGTAAGCAACCAGGTATGTGGCTACTTGGGGAGATGTCTGGGTCGGAGATCACATTTGGGAGCCCTTGGCCTAGACCAGGTGTTTGCTGTCATGAGGCCAGATAAGACAACCTGTTCACACAGAAAAAAGTCTGAGACTGAGCGAAACTACGCTTCAATGTTAAAAGGCAAGAGAGACAAGAAGGAATCAGCAAGGGAGGTGGAGACGTGCCCAGTAAGGCAAGAGGCGGATCCGAAACTAAGAGAAGAAAGGGTTTCAGCTGGGAGGGAGCAATCATCAGTGTCAGCTGTTGCCCAGGGTAAGGCCTGAGCACTGACCTTGGATGAGCAACATGAGGTTGCCGGTGACCTTGTGGAACAGTAGGAAGGAAAGCAGGTCCAGTGGGTTCGAGGGAAGGGGAGTAGAGGGCGTGGGCATTACACGAAAGGGCAATGCTTGTGAGAGGGTTTACTGTGTGGGGGAGTGGAGAAAGGGGCAGGATCTGGGCTAGGGGAGGCGTCCTTCTAGAGTTGTTTTTGTCATTTTTTAAAGGATGCTTAGATGCTCACTGGATTGATCCCATAGGGAAGGAGAATTGATATAAAGGAAGTAGAGGAGATATTTTCAGGATTGGTGGGTGTCTTTGGAGGCAAGAAGGTATGAGATCCAGATCTAAGACTGCGGTGCATGCAGCTGGGTGGGAGGGAAAGCGGCACTTACTAGAGGCAAAGACGCAGGCATTGAAAACCTGCGAAAATTATCCTCTGGGCCTTTCTGTGTTCTTGGGGCACTAAGAAGAATGGTTATTTCTAAGAGTGAGGAGTGGGAGGGAAGAGGAGTGAAATAGCTATGAAGGAGCTGGAGAGAGAACATGAGCCGGGGCAAGGGGGTTATGACAGTTTGCAGTGAGGGTCTGTTTGAGGTTGGGGAACACAAACTGAAAGAGAGAGGGAGGCATGAACTCCAGGAGGTGGAAGCAGGGGATTGCTTGAGCTCAGGTGTTCAAGACCAGCCTGACCAAAAGCAAGGTCCCATCTCTACTAAGATTAGAAAAACTAGCTAGGTGTTGGTGGGGGGTGCTTGTAGTCCCAGCTACTCAGGAAGCTGAGGCAAGAGGATCGTTTGAGCCCAAGAGTTTCAGGTTGTTTTGGGCTATGACGCCACTGCATTCTACTTAGGGTGACAGAGTGAGAATCTGCCCCCTGCTTGCCACCCACCCCCCAAAAAGCTTAAAGAGAGAGCATAGCATGGGGGTTTCCTCCAGCCACGTTTGGCTGTAATGATACAAGTGTGAAGTCAGGCAAGGAGTTGGGTTTAATCCCAGCTGCGTAAGGCACACAACTGTGACAGTGGAGGCCACCTTGTCTGGAAAGAGAGCTCACCAGTGCCACCCTTGGCTTGTGCTGTGCCTGTGGGCTCTTGGAATATTAGGCTCTTTAATCAGGGCAGTGGTGGGCATTAGTGTTTACCAGTTCCTCTCTGCCAGGTGGCATTCTAAGCACTCTGGATGGGTTATCTTATTAAGCAGCATGGTGACCTTATGGGGCACACGTTCTTATTATCCCCATCTTGCTGACGAAAATACCAAGGCACAGAGAGCTTCAGATATTTGTCCAAGCCCACATTGGTAATAAATAGCACCGTCAGAAGTGGCATCTCAGCAATTTCTGTAAAGCCCAAAGGTTCCCCCACCACCATACGTCCGTGCTGCTACCCAAGGCCCAGTGAAAACCACCGAAATCTGGGCTTCTCTGTGTATCTGGGTGCCTCATGCAAAATGGCAGATTTTCTAAATTTAGATACCAGATGGGGAAACATATTCCCATTTATAGCCTAATTTATAAAGGGCTCTAACTTAGCTCAAATTCTGGAGGCATGATTGTCTAACAGAGGTATTCTAACCCAATTACGGGAGTTGGAAAAGGGAAGAATAATGGCTGGTAATTCACAGCCAGCCTGCTGTAATTTGTCGGCAAATGGGGGTGGGAGAAAGTTTGCCTCAATTCCTAAACTTCCTCATAATTAACAATATTGTGACTCAAGATCCCATCCACACACACCCACAAGCCTTCACATTCTGGCGTGACAAGGGTAGAAGCTGCATCCCACGCTGGGCAATGGCCTTTTTGATCTATTCAAAGAGATACCAGGGAAGTGCCTCGGCCAAATATTTTAAAAATCAGTGTATCGTCCTTCAAACCCTGTTTTCTCTGATTATCTTAATTCCCTGGGTCCCATGCTCCTGTGCCCCCATCACTGTGCACTTCCAGCAATCAGACCTCCTAGCTACCAGCACCCAGCTGTTGCTGCTTCTTCAAGGTGACCCCCCTCCTACCGCATGTGTGTTCGTTCTTTACATGACAAATGGCCTTTTGGTAACTAGCATCAAATCTCGCTTGTTTAAGTGGGTGAAATTGTTTGCTTCACTTTCAGCAAACCCTTAAGAGAGCCAGCTGACCCACGAGACTCCTGCAGGAGGAACTCGGACAGTCATTATGGGAAGGGCCTGCTGGAGATGTGTGGGTGCCCGGGAACATGCAGACCTAGGAGCAAAGTCAGCTGGGGAATCAGGTGAGCCAGGGGGACACGCTGTGGATAGAGGTAGACTATTTCCCCTGAGGGCCTGAGGGGTCTCCTGGGTGAGATTCTGAGTGGTCACATCATGGCCAATGGATGTCCTCGATGTTTGAGTAGCTCAGCTCCTCTAAGTAGAGCCTCTGTGGCCCTGCTCCTGCCGTGAACTCACACCTTCCCTTTTGTCCCGTTACAGGACAGGGCAGGAAGATGGAGGTGCTGGTCCCTGGATGTTCCAGGCCTCCCACCCCGTTAGCTGCCCTGGCCTGAGCTGCAAGCCGAGCATCAGGGTCTGGTCCTTCTTCTTCCATCTCCCAAGCTGCTTGGAAGAGGACTGGGGCCACCCCTGGGGGCATTCATCCCACCTCTCCCCCTGACACTGGCTCAAATTCTGGAGGCACAGTTGTCTAGTAGAGGTATTCTAACTCAATTGGTAGCCACTGGAGCCTTTCCAAGAACAGAGAGAAGCGGTGGCCACCACTTCCTGAGGTGTCCTCAGGAAAAAGAAGCCCCAGAGAGAGGGTCAGGTGTGAACTTCGGCAGCTGCAGAGGAGCTTTGGAAAACGCGCCCTGGAGCCACAGGCAGAGGCATCCAGCACCGACCCGGCATTAATAGGCTCAAAAGCTCTTGGTGCCAAGTTCAAGGCCTGGCACACAGCAGCGGTTCTGAAGCTTGTCTTCATGGTGACCCATGTGTCTCTTCTGTTGCAACCTTTTAAAAAAAAGTAATTAAGTAATCAATTTCATTACAGAGATACTGGGAAATCTAAGCTAACAGGGGAAAGTCCTATAATCTCACCGCGTGAAGATAGACACCTCCACATCTTCACAATTTTATATCTTTCCATCAAGACTTCTATGTGTCCAGCCACACATAAATATAGTTTACACAGATGGCTTTGTACTAGATGCACGATTTTGCAGCCTTCCTTTCCAGTTGACAATACTTCATGTTCGGCTTTCAATGTCAGTACCCGCGGCTCTATATCATTCTTGATGACTCCAGTGCAATCCTTTGGGTCGATGTAGTAAAATTCATATAACCAACCCCCCACTGTTGGATATTTATGCTGCTTTCACATTTTTTTTCCCATAATAAACAAAGCTGTCGTGAATATTTTTGTACATACAGTCTGTGCCCTTGAGGAACTCACAGTACAAGAACGTGGGAAGAAGGGATTCCGTGGCTTTCGTTTATGGCAGGTGAAATAATGGCTGTTATTTTTCATAACAATAAAAGCCACTTTTATTAAGTATTTATTTCGTGCCAGGCACTGTTTTAAGGGCTTTACACCCATATGTCATTTGATCCTTGCCACAACTCTGCGACGCTGGTATTACTAAGATCCTGATTTTGCAGCCGTGGAAATGGAAGCTCAAAAGAAGGAAACGATCCTGCCGTGGACACGTGGCAGAGACAGAATTCAAACTTGGGAACGTCATCTGCACACTCTAGAGCCCAAGCTGTAGGCTAAACACTAGACTTTCTCTTGACAGTTGTTGGAATTTGAATTCCTGGATTATAGCCTCAGGCCTCATCCTTATCAAGTACAGGTTCAAATAATGAAATGGCCTAAGAGACTACTTGCAGATGGTCAGATGGCCTCCTATCATTTCTCTTCCTGTAAGCATGCCTCCCTGCAACACGAGTTCCAAGTTTTTCTCTCGGGGAGTGATGCCCATTTTCCTAGTACTGAAATCAACACTGGCCTTGGTGACTTGCTTTAATCAAAAGAACAGGGCAGATGGGTTGTTGTAACACTTCTGAGCTTAGGCTTACAGAGGCCTGTGGGCTTCAGGGCTCACCTTGGAGTCCTTTACTGCTGTGTGCATGAACTCAGTCTAGCCTGCTGCAGGATGGCAGGTGTGTGGCTCAGGGCCCCCTCTCCAGGCTGACAGACCACAGATGACTGACAGGTGACTGAAGGTGCAGGAAGGAACCCAGTGGAGATCAGCAGAACCCTCCCCGCCCCACTAAATTGTGAGCTCATAAATACTTATTGTTTGAAACACATCATGGGGTGGTGGTTATGTAGCCAAAGTGATGGATGGATGGGTATACTGCTGCTGGGTTCCCTTACATATGGGTGATGTGGTCTGGGAGAAAGGGGGCTCCAGGAGGGATTGCAAACCACGTGGCCAGGAAGGCTTCACCAAAGAGGTGACAGCCTTGCATTACGGAATGTGCAATAAATAGCAAAGTCTCCTGAAGCAGAACAGGGAGGTGGGCCTGCATGTACAATTAGATAAACCTCTCTGCTGGTGGTGCGGGTTGCCTAGATGTCTCTCCAGAGCCTGAATTAAGCAGAAACCTCCCTCTGGTCGGAAAGGCAGCTAGATGTCATTTACACACCAATGCAGAAAAATAAAACACCTGGCAGATTCCCTGGCAGCCTCTCCTGGATCTACCCCGAGGGCTGGAGCGCAGATAAGTTGGAGGCTGGTCTACCTTTCAAGTGGTGAATTGGAATTCCAGTCTCAGCCACAGGGAAGTGTTGTTCTTTTCTAGGCTTCTCCACCCCCTGACTGGGGCTCAGCCCCAAGATGTCCTATGTCCTGGGAAGTCCTGCAGAGGCAGTACTTCCCTACACCTTCAACCAGACACTTTGTGGGAAGTATGTTTTCCACTGGTCACCCCGAGGGGGTGCTCTTAGCAGTGTCCCAGTGAAAGAACTGAGCCAGACAATCTGCCAACAAGTCAGCCATTCATTTCTTTCACAACCATTCCCAACCTTGGCGCCGGTGTCACATGAAGACACTCACAGTCTACTGTGAAAAGCAGACACAAAGAGAAGCCCAGGATTTATAAAACCTACCTCTACCAGCCACCTCTTTCTTCTTTGATTTCCCTGGCTGCTCAGTAAGTTACGTCTCTTGGAAATTCCATGCCTTGTCTCAGCTCAACCTCAGTGAAAGAGCAGGTGGTCCAAAAGGACCCTGTCTGCTCTGGGCTGCTGATGGAGCAGCTGGTGGTCTACTCCAGCATGTGACAGAGACTGGGGAGCTGGGAGAGTGAGATGAGACAGATGAGGAAGCAGGGTGGAGGGAAAGGGTGTCTGGGTGCTGAGACCCTGTGCACGTCTGGCTTTTGGCATCACCTAGTAGGAGGGAGCAGGTAGAGATGCTGAGGCTTCGTTCTTGTGGAAAGTAAGGTGAGAGGTTGGAGTCCAGAGGCCACTGTTACCTGGTATTGTACCATCTGCCTAACAGGCATGCTTTTTCCACACATAAAAGCATTTTTAGCAGTGTTTATTAATGCCCTGTTGTACTCCTTACACAAGGTGTCAGGAGCTACAGCAGATCCTGCCTCCAGGAACCTGTGATCTATCAGCACAGAGAGGTCAGCAGACAAATTGTTGCATGCCAAGGTGATGGGCACTAATGGGAGCTGGGGATGCCCAGGCAGCTGAGGAGAAGGGAAGGCTTTGGAGGTGAGTTGGATGAGTAGGAGTTTTCAGGTGATGAAGAAGAATTTCAAGAGGAAAAAGAAATTAAATATAGCAGAATGGAAAAGCATAGAACAGTCCAGTGTCTCTAAGTATAAAATGAACAGACTTCAGTGGGGAGTAGGGTTGAGAAAGGCAGGAAGGAACCAGACCACACAAGGATTTATGGGCCACCTGGAGGAGCCTGGGCTTCATCCTGGGGACAGAGAGAGCCCTGGGAAAACTTTAATAAGAGAGGGACTTGATCAGTGCCATCTTTTAGAAAGACTCTATGATAGCTGTGGGGAGAGGGTGGTTTATAGAGGAATAAGACTGGGGTCTTTATACCAGCCAGAGGTACAATGGGAACCTCAGCAAGAGATGCTGGAGGCTTCTCCGTGGGAGAGCACTAATGCAGTGGTCATGTGCAGAAGCCGAAGTCAGTCTGCGAGCTTAAAGCCTGCCTGGATCCCATACCAGCTGTGTGGCCTTGGCCAAGTTACTTAACCTCTCTGCTGCCTGAATTTCTTTCTCTGTAAAGGGTGAGGAGGATCACAAGAGTAACTAACTCATCATGGTTTAATGAAATGAGATGAGGTGATCACGTAAAGCCCTCAGAACTGTCCTCAGTATGTTGCACATGCTCTGTAGTTGCTAAGTGCTTGCATCAAATCCATTAGACAATGGACTGTGAGCGGGAGGACGAGTCTAAACTTGCTTCTACAGGATGGGTGCTATGGTTTGGACATGAGTTCTTTGGCTCCTCCAAATCTCATGTTGAAATTTGAGCTACAGTGTTGGAGATATTTGGGTCATGGGGGAAGATGCCTGGTGAGTGGCTCGGTGCTGTTCTCACAGTAAGGAGTGAATTCCCTATTAATTTCCACACAGCTAATTCTTAGAAAGATCCTGACACCTTCTCTCTCTCTCTCTCTCTCTTTCTCTTTCTCTCTCACTTTCCCTCTTGCCATGTGATGCCTGCTCTCTTTCACCTGCCACGACTGGAAGTTTCCTAAGGTCCTCTCCAAAAGCAGCTGCTCATACCATGCTTCTTGTACAGCCTGTGGAACTGTGAGCCAAATAAATATGTCTATCTTTCTGTCTGTCCATCTATCTATCTATCTTTCTTTCTTTCTATCTATCTATCTATCTAAAACAGAGTCTCACTCTGTGACCCTGGGTTAAGTGCTGTGGTGTCAGCCTACCTCACAGCAACCTCAAACTCTTGGGTTCAAGCAATCCTCTTGCTCAGCTTCCTGAGTTGCTGGGAGACTACAGGTGCCCACCACAACGCCCAGCTAGTTTTTCTATTTTTAGTAGAAATGGGGTTCTCCCTCTTGCTTAGGCTGGTCTCAACTCCTGGGCTTAGGTGATCCACCTGCCTTGGCCTCCCACAGTGCTAAGACTGCATCTGTAAGCCACCGCCTCTGGCCAAATGAACCTATTTTCTTTATAAATCACCCTGTCTCTGGTATGCCTTTATAGCAACACAAAAGGACTAAAACAGACAGCTAGGACAGTGCTATTCTCAGGAGCAAGAAATAAGAGTTTTGCAAGAATGTTCACTCCCCTCCAGGAGAGGAGAAGTGATGCCCAGTGCACAGAACAAAGCCCCTGTTCCCGGCCCCTCTCTGAGGACTCCCGCCAATGCTGTCTCAGTTTTGTATAAGTAGGCTGGATTCTTGCCCAAGACTGACAGCAATGAGGGACATCTGCATAGACTTTGCCATACCTGCTTATTCTCTTTTAGCTTCACAATGAGCTTGAAGTACAAATTAGACAGGCATAACTATTGTTGCTATTTTTACAGATCAAAAAAACTGAGGCAATAACTAAGAAAATGACATAAAGGCTATGTTAACCAGTTTGATGAAAATATTTCAAATTGTATATGAAAATACCACACTGTACCCCATGATTGCATTAATGTACACAGCTATCATTTAATTTAAAAAAAAAAAACTGAGG
>CAUYQV010081709.1:0-31668 GCA_963574575.1 Galagoides demidoff
TCAAGCGAGTCTCCTGTCTCAGCCTCCCAAGTAGCTGGGACCACAGGTGCCCACCACAACGCCTGGCCATTTTTTGGTTGCAGCCATCATTGTTGTTTGGCGGGCCTGGGCTGGGGATTCGAACCCGCCACCTTAGGTGTATGTGGCTGGTGCCTTAGCTGATTGAGCCACAGGCGCTGAGCCACTTTTACCAATTTCTAAAGAATAATCAGTTTGAGATGTCAAAAAACACACACAAAAAAGTAAATAAATGGTGAAAAGAGAAATTTTAAGTCATATGGAATTATTTTTACATATTAAAAGAAAAATACTCAAACTTAAGAATAAAAATCACAGAAGAAAAACACATCTATTATCAGATCATTACCCCTATGAGCATTTTGCTGATTCCTCATAGTTTTTTCCTAAGTATCTTTTTAAAATTATACCTATGTTGTATATATAATTGCACATTACTTTTAAACGAGCATTTTCATGTGAATTTTAAAAACAAAATCCTATGAAAGACCAAAAATGGCAGTAACTTCACTTAGTGTTTTGCTTAGTTTGGGGTTTTTTGTAAGAACTCCTACCCCCCCAAAAAAGCAATCCAGTGCGCTCTATTTTTGTCAATGCCCTATGAAAGATATCATATGTTCTCAACAGGAGCAATAGTTTTCCTGGCACAAATTACTAATGGAAAATTATATGGCATTCTCTATGAGGCCAATTATGAAAATACACTGAGTATTCACGCTGATTTCTGTGCTATAATGATTTCTCATGGGAAAAAGGAAAAAGAAAAGAATAACTACATGGCTTTACCTGACTGTAGTCCAAATATTGATTAGACTAAATCACCTTCCTTCTGGGATAAGCTACAATTGTAGTGGCATTTTCATTCAAATGAGAGTCCAGCTGTATAGGAAACCAAGTGACAATGAGTCTCCTGACAGATTGTCATTGCCATAGGGAAGAACATCAATTCAAAGCTTCACCTTCACACCACTGCACACTATGTCCCCTAATAATATAGTAAATTTAGGAAGCTAATCAAGCTGTGGAAACTTAATAATAAAGCACTGTGCTTGACAGGCATTTCTGAGGTCTGTATTCTTTCTTAGCAGGGGTTCTGGAAGTGACAAAAGCCAATGACACTCTGGAGAACTTAGAGGATCACAGAGCCTTTTTTACCCTACTTTGACCTTTTTCCTGTTATCTCAGACTCACCACTATTGGAATGACATTATGGGTTTACTTAAGGAGGTACACACAATGTAGACATTTGGTTTACCCTTCAACCCAGTCCTTATATTCCATTCCTTCTTCATCTCCTTAAAAAACATCTCCATTATTTCTCTCCTTTCCCTGTGCCTGTCCTTTGCCATTAAGCCAGTTTTCTTCCACCATTTAAGTCTTCTAGAGCTATGGTATCTAGTATTTCTGTACTTTATTCTTACAACATTAATGAAGGCTAATTAAATGGCCAAAGTTACCACCACTCAGTGATAGAATTGAGGTCACTCCAGTATCTGTTCAGCTCCATCTCAGTACTTGGTACAGTTTTTATTTCATTCTTCTAGTTGCAATGTAATCTCTTCCCTTTATTTCAGTGCTTTCATTTTCATTTTCAATCATTTTACTGTTTTTTTTTAATTCTCTCTACATTTTTTACTACCTTCTGAAGATTCCTGTGGCTCAAAGGAGTAGGGTGCTGGTCCCATATACCAGAGGTGGCAGGTTCAAACCTGGCCCCGGCCAAAAACTGAAAAAAAAAAAAAATGAGGGGGGCTATAGCCAAGAAATACATATACCTCAAAAAGTTAGAAAAATAAAGGAAATAAATTCTTTCAAGCTCTTTTAGAAAGGAACTCAGCCCTTTGTACATTAGTTCATTAAGTCCTATTTTACATTCTGACTTCCATAATAGTAAGAGAATATATTTGTATTGTTTAAGTTGCTAAATTTGTCATAATTTTTGTGGTGGTGATATAAACTGATAAAACTAGAATGTATTAATTCAAATTTTTCTTGCGGTCCATCTCCCTGGGTAAAACAAACAGAAAAGAAAGGTGGTTGAATTTTCTCCAAGAAATGATGATTACTTCAGAGGGCTACAGGCTACCCTTCCAAGAAATAAATGAATAATCTATTTAAAATTAGAAGAGTTTTTCCTAATTAAAAAAATATTAAAAATTAAAATTAGAGTTTTCAGTAAGTTTTTGAAAGCTAAAATCAAGTATGAGTGAAGATATTTCTGAGAAAATATGATTTAATTAAAAAATCATTAACAGTACCTACTCCATAACACATAACACATTTATAAATAGGTCCTAATATTCATGGGATATTTTGAACAATAATACCTCTGAAAGGTGAGAACAACAGAAGCATCACGTCTTTCTTTTTTTTTACAATTTTTGGCCAGGGCTGGGTTTGAACCCATGACCCATATGGGGCCAGCACCCTACTCCTTTGAGCCACAGGCACCACCCCAAAGCATCATGCCTTTTAAACTTTGCTCCTTACTGTCAACCTGCATCCCAATGAAAAAAAAAATTCTAGGAAAAAAGGTATCTTCATAAAAAATAGTACGTTAGTTTATCTTATATTTTTTGACAATATCTGTCTTCATGATCCCAAGAGGATACATTAAAAAAATAGTAAATTGACTTATACACAGTGATATTAGTCAAATTATTTATAAAAATACTAAATACCTTATGCACTTAATAATTTAAAGCAACCATATTGTTCATTCAACCATACTAGCTCATTCTCA
Source organism: Galagoides demidoff (assembly GCA_963574575.1). Classification (NCBI taxonomy): domain Eukaryota; kingdom Metazoa; phylum Chordata; class Mammalia; order Primates; family Galagidae; genus Galagoides; species Galagoides demidoff. The sequence continues at coordinate 2,762 of CAUYQV010081709.1, forward strand.
ATTCAGATCACTTATAAACCAAGAACATCATAGACTCTATAAAGTGGAATCTGGTTGAGTATCCACCATAAGGGGGAGAGGACATGGGCTATGTACTGAGATGTAATTGTCACAAATGAAATAATTGAGACATTTTATTTTTTCTCATGAGAGAAAATAAAGATATCATCTCATGCCTAATTAGGCCACCCCCCAGCTGGCAGCTATGATAGGCAGCTAGAGGGGTTCTTTAGCCAGATAACAAATTAACAGTGGTTTAAAATCAGTTTCATTTTGTGGTTCCAAGAAGTTACATCCTTTCAATCCTATGAGAGTCAAAGTTTAAGGGAGAATAAGTATGATTTATACATCCAACCATCCGTCTTTGAGAAAAGCCTCTAAAATAAAATGTTAGTCTTTTTCTAGTTAGAACTGCTATAAACAATTAACTCGAAGGCCACATGAAGACATTGGAAAAGGAAATGTGTGCACCATCTGAACATCTGGAGATTATTTTTTCTCCTGGCTTGAGCAAAGCTCTGTGCCGAAACCTCAAACAATATTTTACTATCATTTTTCATCCAGCCTCAATTAAATGGGACATGATTTTATACTTTTGGTGGTTTTGAGGTTTTGGCACTGTTTGCACATTCGGGATTGGATCTTTGTCTAAAGTTACAGCTGTTTTCAATAGAGACACTGAAAACTAGAGGAAATGTACTAACTTGCCTGCTTTATTGAGTGTTGTTGATTTTTTACTTTTTTTCTTTTTAAATACTTGCTTTAGGTAACTTGCTCTCTAGATAAAGTTGTCCTTTCAATGCATTGAGTTTCCTGTCAAAGCAGATAGCAGTGACCTGTGCATCTAGTAGTCCCTCTACTCAAGCAAAAATACACTTGGATCTTCAGCCACAGATGAGCGACTTTTGACGTGACAACCTTTAAAGAATGAGAATTACCGATTTTAGTGTCCCCATCAAAAACGATGAGAGTTACATCTATAATGCAAACATTATAAATTTGGCAAGTTTTGAGCTCTCGTACCTCCCCCACTGTCAATATAATATTGGAAGAAATAAAACATATATGTGAAAAAGTCAGTAGTTATGCAGTCACAGCTATTCTGAAGTTAGCAATTTCAAGAAATTTAAATTATTTTTTGAACTGCATCCATCTTGTTTCAAAATTTGTACAAGAAGATGTAAATATCCCACATTAAGATTTAAGTAACAAGGTCCAAAAATGGTGATAGCAATGATGGTGACAATAATTGAGCAAAAATAATTTAACCTTTTCTTAAAAAAAATTGCAAAGCACTTTTGTGAATGGTGCTTATTTTGTAATCTGCGAGGCAGGCTCGGAAGGATTATTAAACATGTTAGAAAACAAGAAATATGAAGTCCAAGGAAATTAAATATCTTGTGAGATGACACTTCCATGAAGTGGAAAATCCAGGGTTTTTTGGACTCAGCCCTGCAGTCTTTACTGTCAGCAGTTTTCTTTATTAGTTTCTCTTGTGACGAAAAGAATGATCCGGACACTTTTCTACCAAGCTTTTCTGGAAAATACATTAATAAACTTATGAGAAGTTTTTGAACACAGTATTACTCAGGGACTCAATTAGAGTGTGATATTCCTGCCATCTAAAGAGCGAAACTACACTTGGCAAAAGAACCTAATTTCATGCACTAATCATTGTGAAAACTCATCTGGAATTTGGTGCCACTGCTCTATGCATGGAAACCCCAGAAAACACGAGACATGACACAGGCAACTCTTTAGGGGCAAAAATGTCCTGGGGATTTAGTGCTTCCAAGTTCACCAGCACTCCTTTATTTCTTCAAGATAATCTCCTTTACTTAGCCGACCTCTAACTATTCGTTCAGTCTATGAAAAGCAATGGTAATATTGAATAAGTTAACCATAAGTTCTGTAATTAAAAATCTTACTAAAACCCAAAGTGTTATTCTTTATTTTTCAGACCACTGCTATGACTAAATAGGGTAAGAAAATGCCACAGTACCCTAGATATTTTCGTTCACTGGCTTTCTAGGCAAAATTGAGATAAACCTAATATATTTGCTCAATAATGATCTCTCAAATGAAATCAGTTATCACCAAGTGATCTCTTTGAACAATAACATCAGCACTAATGTGACACAATGTAAAATGGAATGTGTCGCTGTGGTGCCATGGCAAAATCTACTACATTCCACAGAGATGTGAAAAGCCATGATTCCAGAAGTGTTTATAAACCATTTGTGGCTTTTAAACTTTTCATCTTCGAGAAGATAAAAGGCTTCAAGTTAGAAATCAGAGTATAATGTTGGCAGAGGGATACTGGTGTGAGGCCTATCTCAACATTTACATAAAAGGGTTGTGGGAGGTTATGCTCTTCACCTCAAGTCTAAAACAATAGGCATTGATTGGGAACTCTTTAATTAATTGAAGAGTTATGGCTCCAATCCAGTTCATGGGACACCAACGACTAATGTCTGACATACAACCAAAAAAAATCTGAAGGCAGACTAAGCAGTTGGTAAGTTGCTATGATGGTGAAGAGGAAACCTTCTTACTTCTGAGAATTGGCCAGCATGCAACAAGCGTTTCAGGGTTTTTAGGGTAGTGAAAGCATAAGAATTTCCTTTGGCACATAATGCACAACAAAACCAAAACTGGATGTCTTTGAACATATCCAAGTTCTCAGTAGAAAAGCTGGATATCATGGCAGATGCCTAGGGCCCGTGAAAAGAATCAAAAAGGAAAATGAAGATGAATTCAACATTTAAGGAACCTCAGGTGAGAGATCAAAGTGATGGAGAGTTTTCTGATAAAGAGCTGACAACACCTACCAAGTTCAGAGGGTGCTAGATGTTCACAAAACTGCCAATCATTAGAAATTTCCTGCTTCCATTTTTCCTCCATCCTCCCACTTCTCAGAAACTATAATTGATATTACAAGTAAGGAGGAATAGAAGGATGTGGTGGAAATGGGGTAGGGAGATAGAAACTCTTTCTCCTTCTTCAGATTGTCCCATAAACAAGTTGTGAGTAAATTTGAACTTGTAAGCAAGATTAAGTTACCAGTGTTAAACACACCTAAACAATTGGTTATTAAACTGAGACTATGTTGTGTGAATTGAAGCAACTGCTTAAAATGAACTAGAAAAGTTATTTCTGCTTCATTGTTCATCCAGGGAAAACCAAAAGCCCATAAAATCAAGTTAAAGGGACATGTGATACTCCATGGAGTTCTGCATGCTCCGTGTTACAGCACAGTGATGTAAAGTTGGTCATAATGATCGCCAAGATCACGGCAACGTTAGTGGAATGGACTACAACATCGTTAATGTTCTTTTGACTTTTCTTCCAGCTCTAAATGTTCAGTTTGGATTTCTGATTCACAGGTCTATTTTTTTGACATCTATTCTCCAATTCTGTTCTCATCTTTCCGTTCTGTTTCTAAACTTACTCTCATGTAAGTCAAGAGTTCATGTTTTTCGCAGGCTGGGAACATTCTGAACAATGTTATAGCAAAATACCTAGTAATCTCAACAGCTTTTACACTATAGCATTAAGTATTTCCTTGTCCTTTAACAAAGATCATGTGGTGATAGATAGAACAACTTGTGCTAAATTCATATTAGAATGGTGCCTGAGGTAGCTTGTGTTACCCTTTGGCTGTGCTTTCAAACTAATAATAAAAAAGCAGCGGTATTAGGCAGTAACTCTCCCCCCCACTCGCACACACACACATTATTTTTTAAAACTGTACTCATTAACCCACAGCTTTCCTATAATCCTTTAATAAACAACTGTATAGTTAGCAGCATAGTAAAAGCACTTCCATATTTTATATAACCAAGAATCCCTGCTATCTATAATTACAGCCAGCACTTGGACAAAAGGGGAAAGACTTAATTTTCTTAACGTTTTCATGAATGGAAAAACAATCAGGTTTTGCTTTTTGCTTGTAATTGCATTGACTGGCCCTAGCTGGGCTGATTTTTCCAAATTATAAGCCAACCAGACCACTGAAATGTTAAAATAAAGTCATGAAACAGCTAGTTCTTATTTTATTTTCTATAGTCTTAATGGCAGTGATAAGAATCTTCCCAAGTCATTCATCCTTCTCTCATTCCCTCAAGGGCCAGGTGGACTCTCTATTCAATGACCTTAAATCTTGATTAAGTCTTGGCTGGAAAGTAATAAAGTTGAAAACTAGAAAATGGAGTAGTCCATCATTGATGGAATTTTGCCTTAAGAAGCAATGAGGGAAAGAATAACAAATTTCTATGATTAAAGACTGTGCTAAACTAATGTATCTAACTCTGTCAAGTTACTAATATTAACAGAATGAAAGGAAGTTGAACACAATGTTCTCAGAGTGAACTGGGGTGTGGGAAAGATAGAGGAGGCAAGATAGCAAAAGAATTCATTTTCAGGCCTTGTTGACTAATATTACTGAGAGATGCATAGCTACTCCACACTGGGCATTGATGTTTAATGTATGATAATGTTGAGTTTTAACTATTTCCTCCCATAACTTGGAATAGAAGAAACATACTATAATCGGGTATAAGTGATAAAATACTTTATTTTTTGTAGATATTATTTCTGCATCAAAAATTTCTATGGGAATTCTATTCACTAGTAATAACTTACTTTTCTTATATATGCTTATATTGGGTTGACTTTTCCCTGTTGCTCTATCAAATATTGAAAGAGACTAATTTAATCTCCCACTAAAATTGCAGAGTCGATTATTTCTTCCCATAGATAGTCAGCATTTTGCTTTCTACATTTTATGGCTATGATCTTGGGTGTATTCAAATTTTAATTGGTTATACTTTCCCAGTGACTGTTTATCATTAGGAATGTCTCTTATCTCTAGCATTTTTTTCTGCATTATATTATAATGTGCCTGATATTATGGCTTCACAACCTTTCTTTTGGTTACAATTTTTGAAGTATTTCTTTTCCCCTCAGTTCATATTTAGTATTTTTTGTCAGTATATTTATATGTGTTTTTTGTACACAACTCATAATTTGGTTTAAAAACTTTACCTCTAGCCTGAAAACTTTGTATTTTAATTGAAACATTTGTTACAGTTACATTTAATATAATTACCAAAATGTTTGGATTTATATCTACCCTCTTATGTTACATAGCCTCCCTCTTCTGTTGCTTTTATTATCCTTCCTTCCTATCTTGGATTACTTGAATGATTTTATAATTGCATTTTCCCTTTAATGATTGGCTTTCATTAGCATAATTTCATGTATGAATCATAGGAAAGGCCATCCATAGGAAACATCAGTCAATCAAGATTGGAAAACCTGCTGAGTGCCTCCAGAGAGCACAGTTTTATTCTTTATGCTGCTGATCAAGAAATCAGACTACGATAATCATCAATCCCTCTATAGCTAATAAGATGATAGGCTAGTATTTTTCAACAGTTTCTTCACTTAAATTCCCTCTCTTTTTGTTTTATGCTATAATTTGAAACTTCAGTCTCCTAATTCAGCATTACAAGTAAGTGAGGGAAACATTATTCCAAGCATGGATCATATACATATATATATATGATATATATAATCTTGGTTGATTTGAACACACATATATGTATTCATTATATATTCATAGTTATATATACTACTACTTATACATATATATACACATATATGTGTGTGTGTGTGTGTGTATATATTTAGTTCTGTGAGTTCCAGATGGTCCCTGCAAATCCAAATTTTTAAGGAACACATTTGGAACACCACAATGGTGATCTAGACTATCTTTATGCCTCCACAATCTTAAAGCAGCACAGACATTCAGTGTCATTAACTTCCAATTAGCCAATCTTTGGTTCTGTAAATAAAACCAAGCGGATGAGGATCAGAGTAGTTTCCATGTTGCAATATATCTCTGAATTAAGACATTTAAAAAAATAATTTCGAGGATTCTTTCAATCTCAGTTTTGACAAACATCTCAATGAGTTTCTTAGTTTGAATATATTTATTTATAGTTACAAGAACCATATCAAAGAATATAGTCATGTAGACTCCCATTTGCTTATTATAAATCATTGATAATAAGAAATTCTTTACTTTCATGAAGTGCATGGATTACTATTTATAATGCAATGACAGAATAATTTGGCTGAATTGCCTTTCTAACATTTACCATTCATATTTATTTCAGCTTTTCTTTTTGATGAGGCTAATTTTCCTTAATTTTCCAAGTTGTTATGTATGAAGAAGAATAAAATTTGCTTCCGTGAGTTTAGTTTCCTGAACAGAATTGTACACCTTAAGGAAGCTCCCTGGACTCAAGGGTGACATTTGTTCTCTACTGTTTGAACATAAAATCAAGTATATCAACAGTTTAGAAAATTAACTTAAGAATTATGTATATGTATATGTGTGTGTGTAGCTGTTATTATTCTTTTCTCCCTTAGGAAAACTTTTAGAGACGTTGATTCAATATTAGGATCTTTTGATTTTTTTTTGTTTGTATTTTTTTTCAATTAGTAGAAGCACTAGATTTTCACCCTTTTTTAAAAATTTGTTTGTATTTTTTTTTAATTAGCAAAAGCACTAGACTTCACATGAACCAAATAAAAGGAAAGTTTTCTGAGGCAAACTGTCATTTAAATCACTCTATTTGTGTGAAACATTTGCAATATAAAAAAACTCGTTAGCATCTTTGGATTCTTTCCTGGGAGTTATATATACTATAAACTTAGATTGGTTTGGAGTTTTGACTCAGTAAGTCCCAACATTCTTCTACTGGTTCAATTACATCAGAAGACATTATCTTGGGAGAGCTAGCTTTGTGCCTCCTATTTTAAAATCTGGGAATAATTCCAGTGCTATTAAATGAGCTCTTAGAAAGATGAAAGAAAGAGAAGGGACATTTCAAGGACAATAAATACATAATAAAAATGATTGTGACATCAAATCTTACCTATCCAGGTGAGAAATAATTTCTTACTTGAGATTGTTTTACTTCTAAAAATATTTTAGATGTTGCATTTTAAATGTTGATAAAAATCAATTTACAAAGCAAGAAAAAATATAAACCTCAACTTCATGATCACATATCCATTTTGATCAAGCATAATGTAATGTATATTGATCACTGGTTCATTTTGTCAGACCAAACTCTCACCACCAAACTCAAATTTGAAAAGTGGTCCACAAGAATATTTGTACTTCTCGAAGACTAAGATGCTGCAGCTATACCATCTAGAAGGCTGCTAATAACCTAGTGGGCGATCTATGACCAAGAAGCATTCGTTTAAAATTGAAAGTAACAGAAATTCCAGGTAAGAATTTCCAAAAATAGGCTCGAATTGATATTACTTTGTGACATCGTAAGTGACTATATACAGATTTTGACATGGGATTCTGTATTTTCATCTGGATAGCTCAGATTTCCACCTGAGGTTGCATTAAACAACTCTCCTCTGGGATTGCACTTTGGATCTCTTCTTTCACAGCCTGCTTCATGCTGCAATTCTATCACTTCTGTTCTCATCTATTTCACAAGTATAGGCTATAACTTCCTTAATTACAGAGACTGTGTCTCATTTACATGGTGTTCCCAGTATCTTTTAGAGTTTGCAAAAGAGCAGAAACTCGTTGTTTGCTGAATGAATGACTTATATGTTTTAAAGACAAATTTAAAAGTTCTTAAGTTTCTGTGAAGGATGTTGGCCCATTTAGCCAAGTCTTTGGACTTACTCTATCAACGGTCCTGTGCAATGGGAACTACTGCCAGAAATAACAAATCTAAAGTCCTATAAGATTCAGAAATATAGTAAGGAAAACTATATGAGTTAGTATACTTCACACAAAGATAAAATACAATTTTGTGACATAGCAGTATGTGAACACAAGCACACTATATACGCCTTGTGTTCACGTATGGAAATGAATCATATAACTGAGTAGCTCCTTCACCTTAATCATATTCATCCCAAGTGATCAGAACGAGGCTGACATAAGTAACTACAAATAAAATTATTTTACATTGTCTTCAAAGCTATGCAAAGAAACAATTCACGAGGTAAAATATACTGTATATTATATGACTCAAAAATGTGCTTCCTGACATACCAACTGCCTTAGACTTCTAGTTTATGCAAAAGGAGGGGTATGCCTTGCTCTGAATATGTTTTATAATCTGTGAGGCCTACCTAACATCAGGAAACAAGAGTTTAATGTTAAATGCTAACTATAAACATCAAAGGCATTCAGAAAAGGAGGATACGAGTGTGGTTTAGAAGATCCAGAATAAGATCCAGGAAGGAAATAGAGTTTGATTTCAGTAAAATAGAAAGGATTAGAGTCAGATACTCCAAAATAAGTGGGTGGATTCCTTATTGGGTGGAGGGGCTGAGCTCAGACACTGGCCTGAGAATAGGTACCTTATATTCCAATGACAAGCACTGTGGCTATTCAAAATTGTGAAGTGACAATAGCGGCTAGCAGGGGAGGAAGAAGAGATGGAGAATTTTTCGAAGTTTCCATAGGGTTTAGTATCACAAGGGTTACTCTCAGGTCTTCTTGAAGAGATCTTAGACCTGAAGAAACTAGTGCATCTTCCAGCAGTTGTTCTGGAAAGGGTCGGTGTAATCTTTGTAGTGAGGGTGAAACCATGTCAGAGAGATGAAATGCTGTCGCAGCCACTTTGCGTTTTAGTACAGGCCTTAAAATCAGTTTGGTGTGGGTGAGATTACAGGAGGGAAAAGAAGGAAGTGTGAGATGCACATGAGACCAGGATTCATTTTTTGTCCTAGAGTTGCTTATAATATTAGAGCAAGATACCAGTATTAGGAGGATGTAGGGAGTGTATGGATCTGGAAATCAGATGGCCAAGTTTGAATGCTGGTCCTGTGTATGTAACTAGCCTTATTGCTCTGAGTAACTTACAGAGCCTCTCCAACCTCTGTTTTCCAGTGTATGGAATGAAGATAACAATTATACTTTCATGATATAGGAATGTCATACATATAAAAAAGAGCCTCCATATGATGCTTCTGATACAAAGGGCCTGACATACAGTGCATGCTCAATTTGGGAACATTTTTATTTTTTTCTCTTTTCTTTTTTTTTTAAAATTATTCAACCTCCCCCCACCCCTCCCCTCCCTCTCACCTTTCCCCTTCTTCTTGGGCTATAATTGGGTTATAGCTTTCATATAATTCTCCATGATATTTTTCCATGTCTGCATCTGACTGATCATCCAAAAAAAAAAACCCCTTTTTTAAAAAAGTAACATAATTAATTATTCCTACAACACAAACAACAGGTTTATGGGGATCGGGATATGCCACCTCAAAATATGCTACTTTGACATAAGAATTATTTTAAGCTGGAGGCAATTGAGAATCAATAGACGTAGGAAGAGTTTTCTGCACTTTATCCTGCTAAAAGCAGGGCACAAATTACCCTTTTAGAGGTGTTCCTTCCAACTCCCAGACCAGAAAGAGGAGTGATCTTATCACCAAAGATGGAAAGTCGATATAGAGATAGGCTTGCATGAACAGACCTAACTAAAATAACCTGTATTCTCCATTAGTTCCTCCATATTTTTCCTACTTCCCCATAATTTATCATCCATTGAGTCTAATTATTTTTGAGTTTCACTTATCTGTGAACTTTTCTGCATATAATTATTAATTAAAATTGTGTGCCTTTTCTCCTGTTAATCTATTATTTGTTATTTTAATTCATCAGGCCCACATTTACTGGACATAAGATAGAAGAGGAAACATTTTTCCTACCCCAACAAGGGCCTTATAGATTGTATTAAGAATTTTGGACTTCATACCAAGAGCAATGAGAACTAAAGTATGACAATTAGATTTTAAAATGTCACTCTGACTGCTAGACAGAGAATGGACTAGAAGAGGACAAGGAGGCAGAAAGACCAATTATAGGATGAGTGGAGTACTGAAGGCGGGAAATGGGACTGCCTTTGAGGAAAGAAGTCACAATGAAGTTGGAGAAGTGGGTAGGGAGAACATCTATTTAGGATGCCTATTTCTGAGTAGGGTGACTAAGTATGGGAGATAAGAGAGAGAAGAGTTCCAAGCTATGATATTGATATAATAATACACGGTGGGTGCAGTGGCTTGTGCCTGTAATCCTAGCACTTTAGGAGGCTAAGGTGAGAGGATCACATGAGGCCAGGAGTTTGAGATCAGCCTGGGCAACACAGAGAAACCCCATCTCTAAAAAACATTAGCCAGGCATGATGGCAGTGAGTTACAATCACACCATTGTACTTCACCCTCTGCAACAGTGAGACTCTCTCTCTAAGAAAAAACTTAAAAAACAAATAAAATATTTAGTCTTTGCCTAAAGACTAAATTTAGGAATTCTGGCACAGAATTCATAAAAGCCATGAAATTGCCTATGCAATAACAGCATCTTTTCTAATGTTTGGTTTTTGTCCCTGGCTCCTGAAATAGCTCTAGAGATATAAAGGTAAAAGTAGCATCTTCTGTTGTTTATAATAAGCACCTTTCAACCCCACCTGAACTTATGCTAATGAGGTGACTTTTGGACAGCTCCTAAGGATGGAAGGCTGGTTCCCAGGGAACCAACCATGTAATCAGAGAGTAAAAACTTTTGGACCTACTCCCCAACTGCTGGAGAGGGGAGAGGGCTTAGAGGTTGAACTCTATCACCAATGGTCAATGATTTAATCAATTATGTTACACCTATATGACTTCATTAAAAACCTAACTGTAAAGGGTTCAGAGAGCTTTAAAGAGCTAGGAAGGTGCACATCTTCAGGGGACATGGAAGTTCCTGCCCCCCCCCCCAAAACTTTGCCCTATGCATCTCTTACTCAACATCCCTGAGTTGTATCCTTTATGATAAACCAGTAAATGTAAATAGAATGTTTCCCTAAGTTCTAGCAAATTATTAAACCTGAGGAGGGGTCACGAGAAGCTCCAATTTGTAGCCAAATCAGATGGAAGATTTCAACAAATTTTTGTGGCACATAAACCTCCAGTCTATTATAGTTTCCATCAGTTTTATCAATATAAAAACCTGACCCTCCAAATTATGTTTATAGAATTCTTTCCATCAAACACATCACTAACCAATTTTGAAATACCTGTACCCCAACATACCCCAAGGAGGTTTGGAATGAAGAAACAAAGAATCCTGTAGAGCAGGAGCGGCTCAAGAGATAGGTGAGAATGGACGAAACAAATGGAATAAGATCCCATAAAAAACAGAGGGACTGGGCAGGATGGCTCACACATTAGCACTCAGAGAGGCTGAGGTGGATGGATTGCTTGAGGCCAGGAGTTTAAGAGCAGCCTGAGCAAGAGTTAGATCCTGTCTCTACAAAAAAAAAAAAAAAAAAAAAAAGAACGAAAGAAAAGAAAAATTAGCCAGGTATGGGTGGCATGCACCTGTAGTCCCAGCTACTCAGGAGGGGACTCAGCTACCACTGCATTCTGGCCTAGGCAAGAGTATGAGATTCTGTCTCCAGAAAAACAGTAAACAGGTAGAAAGGATGGATTTAGAATTCTCCAAGAAGCACTGGCTCTTTAACATAATAGAGAAGATGGATACGGATAAAAACACATTTGTGGATATGGTGGTAGGAAGTAGAAGAGCACCTAACATTTTCTTTGTGAGTCATAAGATAAGATTTATTAAGAGTAAAGAAAGGAGCAGGTGGATTAAAGGTTAGAAGAGAGAATAAGCATTTTCACAGTGAGTCAGCTAACAAAACAAATGACGTGCGATTGCTAGGTAGGCAGTCAATGATCATGAATAATCGTGCTACTGATCTGCTTGGTTTTGTGTGTTTCAAGTCAGGTATCTATCAAATCTTTCCTAATTTCTTCAGCTTTATTTAATTCTTTCTTTATTTGAGCCTCTAAAGCAATGTGCCTATACCGAAGATCCTGTTTTTACTATAATCCTGCTTTATATTGCTTTATTTCCCTATAAAAAGACAGTATTTCCGTAAACAATGATGGAGTATTCATCCTTGTCCCTAAAAGCACCTAGCACAGTTCTTTGTCTAAAGTATTACATATTTTTACATTTGTTAAAAATATCATATAAAATGGCCAATTAAAAAATTGAGTTCTCTTAAGATCAAGAATCCACATATTAATCAAGAAAGATAAAATACACAGAAATTAAGCTAAAAGACAATTTAGAACACAGTCAACCAAATTTATTTCTGCTAAAATAAATTTAATCCTAATATGAAGAGCAATTATTTTAATCATTCTCTGGCCTCGGAAACTACAAATCCCACAATATGAGAATATAAAAATCAATAAACATCAGTATCATTTTAATGACACATCTCAGTGATTCAGTTCAGCAAGAATCAGATAACTATTAACCATCTGAAAACACACACAGAACTTTCTTTCCAGACACTGATTGCTATTAGCAGAACATTATGGTTTAATGTTATTGATTATAATCATTGCTTTCAAGGATATTTTCTACAGATGAAATTTAAAAATCAGTAAGTAGACAAGTTTAAAAAAAATCCACCCTAGGAAATCACTAAAATTTAGGTAGCATTCATCTTCAGATAATTTGTTACCTACAAAATAAAATCCAATTTTGGAAAGGTTGTATTCTTTTAGTATCTTCTTATATCCTAAATTTGTACTTCAAAATGGACATGGTACTTCATATGTGCCCACTTTTTTTTTTAACTCAATGTTTCAGCCAAAACTGCCAACATCTGAAATTTAATTTTGAATAAAAATGACAGCTTATTCTTCAAGAGAACATTAGAAAGTATCCTCATAACTATCATAGACAGACATTTTATCTGAGACTTTCCTCAGTATATCTAACCATCCATGGAAAGGAAATAAAAATTTTTGAAATATTTATTACTGCCATGATATGAAAAGTTAAAATTTATGGAAAATTTCTGAAATCCTTCATGAATAAGCAAATATTTAATTAAACAAACAATGGAATTTTTTGCTGGGAAATACAGTTTCCCCTGGCTACTGAGTACTTTAGTGTCAGAGAAATTTACACAACTATACTCAAACAGAACAGGTTATTTTCAGATCATAATTACATAACAGATGTTCAAAATCCCACTGGTTCCTTCTTAACAATTTGATAAGAACTGGAACTGATATACTTCGCCGGTCATTTCTCTAGGAGTTCTGCTTTAAAAAGTCACACAAAATCAAATGAAAGTCAAATAATGGTGTTATATTTTGACATAGGCTGCAGGTATTTAATAGTATTCACCTGAAGTGTATTAAATATGCTATTAGGGATTAGCATGTGCAAACTATCAGCTATTAATAAGAATCCTTCCATAGTTTCGTCTGGTCACCCAGTATCATTTCGCTCCATTCTCCTTGTTACAAGTGAGTAAAGGTCAAGAAATGCCTAAGCAAATGTAGAGAGGAATTATTTTGGGATAGTATTTAAATTTTTTTTTTTTTTTGAGACAGAGTCTCACTTTGTTCCCCTTGTAGAGTGCTATGGCATCATAGCTCACAGCAACTTCAAACTTCTGGGCTCAAAGTGATTCTCTAGCCTCAGCCTCCCTGTTTGCTGGGAATACAGGTATCTGCCACAACACCCAGCTTTTTTACAAATCCTTTTGCTAGGATTACAGGTGTGAGCCACCGTGCTTGGCCTAGTATTTCATTTTTTATAACCAGCTCCTAATGTATTTCTTACCATATGAGTACCTAATAACAGAAGGGATATATTTATTTATATTTCCATATAAAGCTTCAAGGAAACAACCAGCATATCAGCTATGTTCACTATCTGAAATAGGCTTAAGTAAACACTAATTAAAACATTCAGGATCTTAGTTGTATCAATACTTCTGTACTAAAAGGTCTTTTAAATGAAAATATTTTCTTTTTGTTATTTTCTTTACCTAGGATTCTAAGAAACCAAGAAGTCACAGCTTTTCATCAAGTTACACATTATACACATATTGTAAGAATATTGAAAATTAAATAAAATGATTAAAAATTTAGTTAAATACATGACTATATTAAATTTAAGAACTGAAAGTATTAATAGAACACAGAAAACTTCTGAAATAAAACTCTAAATTTTTGGAAAAGCCTGCTATTTATTACCTAAAAGCAAAAAAATACATTTACTTCTTTAGTACCTATATTAAAACAGTTGCATTTGCAGAGGATTTTTTAGGGCAGTGAAGCTACTATATAATACATTGCAATGGTAGTTACATGTCATCATACATTTTTCAAAACCTACAGAACGCGTAATACCAAGAGTATTTAGAGTGCAACTCTAAACTATGAACTTTGGGTGATAATGATTTATAATTTTTCACTGTCCTACCACTCTGGTGCAAAATGTTGATAATGTAGGAGGCTGTTCATGTGCTGGGAGGAAGGTGGTATATAGAAAATTTCTGTACCTTCTCAATTTTGCTGTGTAAAATTGCTCTATAAAATAAAATATGACTTCTTTTTGTTTGTTTTTAGAAAAAAAAACTTTAAAAAATTGTATTTGTGGGCAGCACCTGTAGCTCAGTGAGTAGGACACCAGCCCCATATACTGAGGGTGGTGGGTTCAAATCCGGCCCCGGCCAAACTGCAACAAAAAAATAGCCAGGCGTTATGGCAGGCACCTGTAGACCCAGCTACTTGGGAGGCTGAGGCAAGAGAATCACCTAAGCTCAGGAGGTGGAGGCTGCTGTGAGCTGTGATGCCACAGCACTCTATTGAGGGCAATAAAGTGAGACTCTGTCTCTACAAAAAAAAAAACTGTATTTGTCTTGAAGGTTCAAAACATTAACATATAAGGTGATTCCTCTTAAAAGTCCATGTGAGTACTGAGCAATATGCCATTTTAACAAATCTAAAACAAAAATATTTCAAAATGTTCAGTGGGAGAAGTACTTGTCAACTCTACTGGTATCATAAAATCCAGGCAATAGAAGCAAAGGGAATGTAAAATATTTACATGTACATTTCATAGCTTGAGAAAATGGTACTCAGGAAAAGGAGAATTGTTCATTTGGGAAAATTCTGATGAGATACATAGAATATAGGAGCTGGAATGAAGAGAGAATGCTTATGTTATAGCAAGGTATAATATATACTTTGGGCCTAAAATATCACCGTCTATCTCTTAGCATGTGTGTGACAAAGTAAGAAAAAACAGAAAAATGAAAGACCAAGAATTATAGAGCACTCTGTCTACTTACTAGCAAAAATAAAGCCAAATTTTCCAAGATCAGAGATAGGGCCATTTGTTTCTCCAAAAAGCTGTTCTTTCTAACCAGAGCTCTTATGGCCAACTAAGCTGAAAACTGTCTCCATACATTGAGTTCTAATAAGTACCTGAACAAAAAGCTGCAATAAAAAATATTTATTTGTTACACAGTATTCTCGGGTATGGTTATGAAAAAAATGTGGGAAAATATTAAAAAACTGTGGATTATAGAACAAATAATTTAATAAAACTAAAAACAAGGAAATGATTATCATAAATTATTGAATTTGCTATTTAAACTCATTTAATTCTACTGATCAGGATGGACCATACAAATGATATTTTTATTTCAACTCCAAATAAAACAAAATGTAAAATATTTGAGGAAACAAAACAGCAAAATACATTTGTTCTGGGTTTCTAATTAACCTTCAACTTTGTGGTTTTCATTTATTCCTGCCAAATATAGTTTGCTAGTTCTTAAGTTTCTTGGAGATAAATAGCTTATAATGTTGCAATGTGATTGAGGTCCTATGGATAAGACATTATAAATACAAGGTTCAAACTTTCCCTAAATACAGAAAATAATTGAAATGGTTCAATTCATTTTTTCTGAGAGAAAAAAATATATAGCAAGAGGTAAACAGAGGAACTAAGATCTAATCAATAATGCCTAGCCCAAATGTCTAATAGCATTAACAGAGATTTGATAGATGAAGTACTAAGCTATGAATATCTAGGTAAAGTTTAAAAAACAAAAACAAAAACATAACAAAGAAAGAACTATCTATGTTTGATATTCTCATAGACTTAGTAATTTATTTAGTTGCCCTAATAATATACCTTCTTACTATCTGTTTTGGTAGTTTTAAAACATTTCCTTCACTTTGAATATTTGATAAAATTCATTATGTTTTCCATCAAGTTTAGTTTTCTATCAGATCCATCATATACTATAATTATGACCTCCAATAAAATTTAAAAATGTATTGATTTCTCTCTTCTCATTAGTAGCAAACTGAAATCATAGGTCTTCAAAAAGACTGTCAAGTTCTTCATCAAATTCATGTGTGTAGGTCTCAAGATGGATTTAATTTGTGCCACTTGATAACAACCTTTTCTGGATTTATAATTGTCTCTTTCCACTGGTTCGATGCCTCAATGTTATTACTGTCTTCACTTACCCAAATCTGTAAAGGAACAGTACAATCATTTAACTTGATGCAATAATGATAACTGAGTTCAAACAGTTAATTATTCCTATTGATAAAGACATTTGGAACTTTGAATTACATATTTTCAATTAAATCTTTACTTTTTTCCAAGTAAGTTTAGTTTCTCTATTTCATACTTCAATGTTAAAACATTTAACCTGTTTAGTTATTCTAAGATTATTTTATATGATCAAATTAAATTAAAAAATTCTGGGTGAGATATTATAAAATCATTTCCCCTGGAACAGTTATTAGTATTCTTTCCTAGTCAAAACATCCAAGAACTCAACTTAAAACTGATCCCAACCACTCAAAAACATCTTTGTGAAGATTAACTAGACTGAAGTTAACCATGACTTAGATTAGTAAGGAATATACATTTTAAAGCACCATTTATATTAAATAAACTGTAATCTTTTGGGGGTTTTTTTGACACAGAGTCTTACTATGTCACCCTCAGTAGAATGCCATGGCGTCAGAGCTCGAAGCAACCTCAAATTCTTGGGCTTAAGCGATTCTCTTGCCTCAGCCTCCCAAGTAGCTGGGGGACTACAGGGGCCCCCCACAGTGCCTGGCTTTTTGTTTGTTTGTTTGTTTTTTGTTGTAGTTGTCATTGTTGTTTAGCAGGCCCGGTCAGGTTCAACCTGCCAGCCTCAGTATACATGGTGGCGCCCTAACCCTGAGCTATGGGCACAGAGCCATAAACTATGATCTTAATTGAAATCTAATAAAAAGTCACTCTTCATCAACTGTAAGTAATTTCAGAGTGTCTACTACTTATGTAACTAATACTAATTTTGGGAAAACTATGTGTGTGTGTGTAATATAAAATGCAAATGTAAGGCATCACAAGGTTACACATCATGAAGATGAGGAGGACAAGAAACCAAAACAACTCCAATTCTCACCTCAGCTTTAGCACTAACAAATGCTGTTATCTGGGAGTTAACTTCTCAGAGACTCGTATTTTAACACTTTTAAGTAAAGAGTTTGGAGATCATTGGTTTTTAAACTTTTTCCTTCTCCTTCTTGGTTTGAAGAACCTTTACTTCAAATGAAATCTTATGAAGAACCCCAATATATAACAGACATTAGAGCATTGGTTGATACAGGGTTAGGAGAATGTGAATCCACATTTGGTTACCCCATCATGGCAACTAAGGCTACTATGTATGTAGATAAACCATAGGGAATAGATGACCAGCAAGAATCTTTCCAAAATAATTATTCTAACTAGAATCTCAACCAAGAAAATAGAATTACCATAAAAGTTATCCTGAAAGTGGTCTCTCACATAAATTTCCTATTTTATTTGTATATGATAGTTGGGGCTTGATAATGTAGGAAAACTTTAACTGAACTGAATTCATAGACCTCACGGCTATCAAAACTACGCTAGTTATACTCCTGAGTTCAAACTCTAAAGAAAAAAACAACAAAATTACAACATTTTAAATTGATATTTTAGGTAAAATATATGGAGTAGTGTATCAAGGAGTTGATAACAGTCTTTGAAAATTTGTATGTAATTAGAAGATGTAGACTGTTAACATCTTTGTTGTCAGATGGAAGCTTTTAAAACTAAGAATATATACTCAACTGTAATTAAGATAAAAGATAATGAATGGACAGCTACCACTAGTTCATTCAGAGTAAGGAAAGAAAACACAAAAGGAAACAAATTATCTTGTCTTACACAAACTGTATGATTTTTTAAAATAGATTATCCAGACACCAGTACTGACTATCTTTTAACCACTGCTAACATTGGAATTCAAATGTAATGTAACTAAGTTTACAGTTTATAAAAAGTACCCCCATTAAACATCGAATTGAAGATGAAAGTAAATATGATATCCAAGGCCTTAAGAAATTTGACTTTAAATACTTAATGTTCCCACATTCTATAAGGAACAAGTCCGTAGTACTGAGAAGTTAATCTTTCTTATAGTTTTAAATGTCAAAAAGCTCAAAAAAGACATACGTAAAGACAAACCCGATTACTCAGAAATTCCAAAGTATTCCAAAAAATACTTTTTGCATTAGAGCAAAAAGTCTGACAAGATTTGATTTTTGTGGTAACACTGAATTTTGATTTGTGATGATAAAGAATTTTATTTTATTTAACTTCAAAATTATTCTATATTCCCATTATTAACCAATTGTTTAAATGCATAGACAAATACAAGGAAGAAAGTCAAGATAAAAACTACGAACCTGGCCCACAAAGTGTTTTCTTCTTACAGAGCTTCGACTATAAAGCTTAATGAGAAAAATAATTTCTTTTTCATTCTGTATAAGTGGAAAAATCATAGTCTCTCCCCACTTTACTCTTCCATTGGAGGCCTTTAGCAAGCGTGTCTTCTTCTTATAAATCAACTCTCCAGAGCTAAACATTGCCACCTTCACAAAAAAACCTAAAAAATGAAAGATTTGATTTATAAAATTGTATACAAGATACCACATAAAGATACATTATCTGTATATTATGGGTTTTTTTGTTTGTTTGTTTGTTTTTTTGGTCAGGGCTGTGTTTGAACCCGCCACCTCCAGCATATGGGGCCAGCACCCTACTCCTTTGAGCCATAGGCACCACCCCTGTATATTATGCTTATGGTAAAACAAATCTGTGTGATGATAGCTCATCAAACCATAAGTCACTTTTAAAAGTTTGATGAGCTATCATCACACAGAAAACATCTGTAGACAATAACTTTTACCAAACTTTACAGGTAAACTATAGTAACCTTAAATGTAGGCATAAATAATAATAAGCAGTTAAGGAGTACACATTAAAAAGAATTACACTAAACAGAGGCACCAGATCTTTGGACAGCTAGAGGTATTTATTTCACAATATTATACAGATAAAATTTTCAGGTAAAAGTCTCAAGCAAAAAATTTTACCTGAGACTCTAGAACAGAGGTTTTCAACCTTCCTAATGCTGCAACCCTTTAATACAGTTCCTCATATTGTGGTGACCCCCAACCATAATGGTTACCCCCCACTGCGCTAGAAGTAAAATATATGCCCACTAGAAAAAACTGATTCTTTAAATAAAGTTGAGATGCAGAGCTCCCAGGAACAGCAGAATTGCTTGTATGAACTCTTTCCATAAGAAACAAATATAAACTTTTGAAAAAATATTTAAAACACACTAAAGACTGACCACAAACAGAAAGAAATTGGAGGGGAGGCAAATCTTAAAAGACAGAAACTTTGGCTGGGCACAGTGGTTCACGCCTATAACCCTGGCACTTTGGGAGACCAAGACAGGTGGATCACTAAAGCCCTGGAGTTCAAGACAAACCTGGGAAACATAGATAGACCCTATCTCTACAAAATGTAAGTTAGCTGAATGTGGTGACGCGTACTTGTAGTCCTAGCTACAGAGAAGGCTAAAGCAGGAGATCACCTCTAAGAGTTGGGGGTTTCACTGAAGTATGATCACACCACTGTAGTCTACCCTAGATGCCAGTGAGACTCTATCAAAAAAAAAAAAAAAAAAAGCTGGGGACTTCACTGAGTAAAATTCAGGTTGATATAGCTTTTCAGCTAAGCACCCTATCTGACTGACACACAATGCCTACAACTCAAGCAGAAAGAGCAGTTTGACTAATTTGAGGTGACAGAGCTGGGGCTGCCAGGACAGCAAGAAAGTGAGGAGAGAACTGCCAGAAAGTAGGGTGTCACAAACTGAGGAGCTACAACCTTGCCATTAGATTTGTAAAATGGAGACCACTAGTACTCTTGATAAATAGTTTTAATTGAGGTGGGCCACCTGTTACTATAATAAACTGCATCTGTAGATTTCTACTGTTGTCTTTGTTTCCTAGAATTAACTATAACTATTCCTGGTTACTTATTCCAAATTGAATTTCATTTGCTTATTTCTATTTTAGAATTTTTCCATCTATCTACATAAGTGATGTTAGTCTACAGTCACTTTTATTGTGTGCTATCCATTCTGTTTTGATATCAAGAATATGCTAACCTCACAAAAATTTTTTTTCATATTTCCTTTTATGCTTTGGAATAGCTTATATAGAATAGAAATTATACATTCCTTGAAAGTTTGGTAGAATCTGCCAGTAAAATTACATTGGCCTAATTCTTTAATTAGAAGTAGTTCTTTACCTTTTCATAATCATTCTTTTATTCAGATTTCTTCATCTTGAATTTCTTACAAAATTGTTTATTTTACATAGATATTCAAATGAACTGGCACAGTTATATATAAGTACTATCTGATATATTATACAATCTCTTCTGAATCTGTGATTATATCCTCTTCCCTGCTCAAAATACTATTCATATTTTCTCTATTTTTGCTTAATCTAACCCGTTATCAATTTGTCTATTTTAATAATTCTTTCAAAAAAAGTTTTTGATTTTATTGTCTTTTGTTATTGTTTCCATATTCATCAATTTCAACTTTAGTTTTACTACCTTAATTCTACTTTCATTGTAATTGTTATTTTTCTAACTTCTTGAATTGAACACTGTTTCATTTTTAGTCTTTCTAGTTACAGTGAAAATCCATTGCTTTTGCCTGCTACTAGATAGTTTCTTTCTTTTAGTATGAAAAAGGGGCACTTCTTCCTCACTCTTATCCTTTAAGTAGGACTGACCTCAAACCTGTAGCTCTATGATTGGCCAAGTGAATCAGGTCTAGACAATCAAACTGGTGGTTATGTTTAAAAATACAGGTAAACAAAAGTGTTTCCAGGTTTATGCTTGATATTTGGGGTATTTTACAATTAAGTTTCTAGTTAGCAGACATACAATTGAGGGCATAGGCCTACAGAAAGGATAAATTATTTAGGCTGATAAAACATCTGAGAATCTTCTAGACCAGGGGTCCTCAAACTTTTTAAATAGGGGGCCAATTCACTGTCTCTCAGACCATTGGAGGGCTGTGGGCCCCAGGATGAGGACTGTGGGCCCCAGGATGAGTCGGCTGCTAAGCAAGACAGGCAGCAGCGGCAAAAACACCCAGCAGGCTGGATAAATGTCCTAGGTGGGCTGTATGTGGCCCAAGGGCTGTAGTTTGAGGATGCCTGCTAGACATTCAACCTGTATGAACTGATGAGCTAAATAAAAATCAGTATCAAATGTAGAGAAGTCACAATTGGCAAAGAATTGAGAGACCAATAGATTTAGGTAAAATGGCTAACATTTGAATCTGACAAAATAATTTTAAAAGTAAATTAAATATTTGCATTAAATGATAAAGTAACTAAAATATCAATCTCCATTTTAAGAAATGTAGGGAAAAAATTTCTATTACTAATATTTTCTGAAAATTTCACTTTGACCCACTGATATACTTACTCAAAGTCAGAGGTGCTGAAGAGATTGGAAGGTACTGGGCCTCAAGAATTTGTAACTGAATCCTGCTATTTACCGCCTGAAAACAAGTCCCCAATTCAAGTTCTGCATGGCAAACCTGCATATCCAAAAAAGTATTGTTTGGTAAGTAATTTTGGAATAGTTCAAAAATTCAAAAGTAAAAAGCTGTTAGAAAATTTGAAAGCATTGTTTTCTATTGACACTCAAAACCTTAAGTAATAAGACAAAGTTAAGATGATAAATGTCATAGTTTTTTTAAAATATAAGGTATTCGTTTCCATGCATTCTGAAAATACACATTATGCCCATGTATTGGACCTTCAAAATTAGTCACATCAAAAGACAATTCAAATTAAAACCAAATTAAATTCATTAACAGTATTATTGGAAAAAAACCGATGAAATTAACACAAAGAACAAACTTTCAAAAGAATTAAATGTAGTCAACTGAGTTACTTATTAAGAACAATGAAATATAATAAAAACATTACATATGAGAATCACTATTTTATCTAATTACAAAAATCAAAGACTGATACGGTGGCTCATACCTCTATTTCCTAGCACTCTGGGGGAGTTGAAGTAGGAGGACTGCTTGGGCTCAGAGGTTCAAGACAGCCTGAGGAAGAGTGAGATCCCATCTCTATTAAACATAGGCATGGTGGTACATGCCTGTAGTCCTAGCTACTTGGGAGGCTGAGACAGAAGGACCACTTGAGCCTAGGAGTTTGAAATTGCAATGAGCTATGATCATACCACTGTACTCCAGCTGGGGCAACAAAGTAAGATATTCTGTATCTAAAAAAAGGAAAGGGAGGGAAGGGAGGGAAGGAAGGGAAGGAAGGAAAGCAAGGAAGGAAGGAAAGAAAAGAAAGAAATTAGAGAGAGTAGATGCTACCAAAATTAGAAGACAAAGAATTACTACAGTAAACAGAGTTGTAGGTTATGGAGTGGATTACTGTGCTAAATGAAAGCAAGCAAGAGAAAGCTGGCAAAAAAGAAACTAGTCAAAGTGATGAAACAGTAAATAATAAGGGAAAGGTCAAAGAAAACCTGAGGCAAATATTAAAAGGAGGAAGACTGAAAGAGGAGAGAAAATTAAAATGTGCTCTTCAGTACTGCTGACCAACAGCAGAACCTCAGCAGTCTGCCTGTGAAATACAACAAGCCAGACTACTTATGTAGATTCCAAGGTCCTTGGACCGAAAAATAAAAGAGAAATATAAAAGTTGCTCAAATACAAAAACCTTACTGTTCACATGTTGAAAAGAATAAGAACGCAAACAAAGCAAGAAGGTAAATGTTTATAGACCTTACTAGGACTCAGCACAGATGCAAAGTTTTTCCTAATACTGATTACAATAAAGTTACAGAACTGAACAACACTTTATGAAGAGGTTTATAATCGATAGTTGCCCAGTATTCCCCACTAAATGCCTCATGGCCCACTGAGGAGAAAAAAAAAAAAAGGAAAAATAAAGAAAAGAAAAACACCTTTCAAATAGATAATATTGACTGAAGTTTGAGCATTTCCTTAAAACAGGTTCTGTGGGTTTGTTTTTTTGTTTGTTTTTTTTTTTTTGAGACAGAGTACCACTATGTTGCCCTCAGTAAAGTGCAGTGGCATCACAGCTCACAGCAACCTCAAACTCTTAGACTTAAGCAATTATTCTCTTGCCTCAGCCTTCCAAGTAGCTGGGACTACAGGCGCCCACTACAATGCCCACCTATTTCTTTTTGTTGTTGCTGCAGTTGTCATTGTTGTTTAGCAGGCCTGGGCCAGGTTCCAACCGGCCAGTCCCAGTGTATGTGGCTGGCGCCCTAACCATTGATCTACAGGCACTGAGCCAAGGTTCTGGTTGGGGATTTTTGTTTTTGTTTTTTGGGTTTGTTTTTTTTTTGAGACAGAGTCTCAGTTTATCGCCCTCAGTAGAGTGCCATGGTGTCACAGCTCACAGCAACCTCCAACTCCTGGGCTTAAGTGATTCTCTTGCCTCAGCCTCCTGAGTAGCTGGGACTACAGGTGCCTGCCATGATGCCCGGCTATTTTGTTGTTGCTGTTTGGCCAGAGCCAGGTTTGAACCCGCTACTCTCAGTATATGGGTCCAGGGCCCTACTCACTGAGCCACAGGTGCCACCCAGTTCTGCGTTTTAAAATTGGTCATGCATAAGAGATCAAGAGATGGACAATGAAAAGTTAATTGCTTAACAAATATAAAAACTCAATGATTGAGGTTAATTCTCCCTTGAAAGAGTCTAAAATGAAGACAAAATGTATTATTGGCAACAATGCAAACTTCAAATACTTTTGATTTTAATCAAATAAGAACGTATTAAAAAATTTCACATGAACTAATTTGGTAGCCATATATAAAATAAAACCTTTGCTGATTAAAAAGAAGGGTTACTATCCTTGGCAATTTAAAAAATACATTTTAAAAATTAGAGTTCTGGCCAGCATGGTGGCTCATGCCTATAATCCTAGCACTCTGGGAGGCTGAGGCAGGTGATTGCTTCAGCTCAGGAGATTCGGACCAAGAGCAAGAACCCGTCTCTACTAAAAGAAAACAAAAAACTAGACAGATGTGGCAGGCATCTGCAATCTGAGGTACCTGGGAGGCTGAGGCAAGAGGATCACTTGCACCCAAAAGACTGAGGTTGTTGTGGGCTCTGATGATATCACCGTACTCCACCCAGGGTGATAGAGTGAGACTGTCACCCCCCCCCAAAAAAAAAAAAAGCCAGAGTCCTGACCAATATAGCAAGAATGCATCTCTTAAAAAAAAGGGAGTGGGGGGGTGGCAAAGGCAAGATGGTGGACTACAGCCAGCTTTTTACAGAGGCTCCCATCCAGAAGGAGACTTTAAAGACAGAAGTTTAGCAAGGGAGCTGATGGTTTGGAGCGGAGCCAAGAGAGAAGATTGAAGAACACACTTTAACCCTGCTGAGGTGAGCTGCAACCCCAAAAATACAATCAAAAGGTACAAAATCCACCACCAAGCGGACGGGGAGTCCCCACCCCTACAAGAAGAGCTTGCAGTTTACTCCATACAAACAAGCAAGAAGAGTTCAAACATCCTCCCACTTTATCCCACGGGAGAGACCCCCTAAAAACTGGACCTCTACCCCTCATGGCATGCCACAGCACCCTCCTGCCAGGCATAAAACTGTAAAACTGTATAAAACTGTATACATTCCCTACCTGCAACTCTGAACTCTGAGGATTCCCCACCACCACTCTCACCCTAAGGTCTGGAGGTTTTTCACCCATGGAGTCCAGAATCTTGGGCATTTCCTTGAGAGGAATGGAGGAGGAAAGGCTGGTGCTGCTCTGTGCTGACTCTGTGGTATGGGAGCGAGGAAAAGAACCTTCGCTCGGAGGAAGCCATACAGGATTTGCAGTGTCCTGAGTTGCGGGAGACACTCATATCCCAGATGCCATTCTAGATAGGCACACCCTGTCTCTCTGGGCAACCAGAGGTTCTGGAGAGGAGAGCAGCCACTAGCATAATGGACTTGGGAAGTTGTGAGTAAAGAGACCATAGCACCTAGCCCTCAGGGGAATACAGCTGAAACAAAGGCAGCGGGAAGGCAGAGGCTGGAATTGACATCTGAGTGTAAACCATAATTGCTTGCTGCCGAGGGCTGAGTTTCTTATCAGCTCTAGCAGTCTCTGACTTGCAAAGGAATTTAGCCAGGACAGAAGGCACGGGGCTGGAACTGAGTGAACTTCCCCAGCCAAAATTCTTCCCCTGCCAGACTCAGATCGCCTGGTGACTCTGGCGGTCGTAAACCCTGGGAGCAGTTCCTTACTGGAGTGAACTGGGTTACAGCCCTGTGGGATTACCAGTGACTGGGTACAAGATGGGGAAGGAGGTATCAACCTTCCCAGACTAATTCATTTACTGGGTGGGTTCTTTTGCCCTCACGGAGCACTGGAGCAAGTTCTATCTGAGCTGCAAGCAGACCCCTCTTATGTAGGTGCTGGAGACATTTGAACTCTCCTACCTGAGACTGGTGCTGACTGGGATAACCAATTTGGACCCCCTGAACCGGGCAAATCACCCAAGGACTCTCCAAAGTGGCACCCTGGGTGTATGGTTGAGGGAAGGTTTGATTTTCCTTGCCCAATTGTTGTTTGTGGGGGGTGGGGCAACTTTATTACTGGTATTTCTCCACAGCTGAGACTTCAACCAAGAGTAACTGATTCACTAGGGTAGGACAGAGAACAGCTGAAAATAAGACAGAGACACTTAGCCCCACCACACCAAGCAGGTCCCCAGTCTCTCAGGTCATTAACACCATACGGGTCCTTGACAAACCTCAAAGGGAAAAGCCAAACGGGGTAAAATAATCATGGGGTGGAATCAGTGGGAAAGCTCTGGTATTATGAATAACCAGAATAGATCAACTCCCCCCTAAGAAAGGATGTGGCTGGTAATATGAATAACCAGTATAAGTCAACCTCCCCACCCCAAGAAAGGATGTGACAGATGAAACTGAAGATCCCCTTTATAAACAGATGGCTGAGATGTCAGAAATTGAATTCAGAATCTGGATTGCAAATAAGATAAAGAGAATAGAGGCAAAGATAGAACTAGAAATTCAAGGAGCATTCCAAAAGTTCACTCAAGAATTCAAAGACAAAACCACCAAAGATTTTGAAACATTAAGGCAAGAGATTGCAGCCCTCAAAGATCTGAAAAATACGGTAGAATCTCTTGGTAATAGAGTGCAGGAGGCAGAAGAAAGGATCTCAGATGTAGAAGACAAAGCTTCTGAATATGTCCAAACATCCAAAGAGAATCAGAAATGGAAAGCAAAAACGGATCATTCTATCAGAGAGCTCTGGAATAATTCGAAGAAAACTAATATTCACCTTATAGGAATCCCTGAAGGTGACAAAGTTGCTTCGCAAAACACAGAGGCTCTTCTTTATGAAATTATGAAAGAGAACTTTCCAGATATGTCAAGAGATCCTGAAATCCAGATTGCAGACAGCTTCAGAACCCCAGCATGACTCAACCCGAATAAGACATCCCCCAGACACATCATAATTAACTTCACTAAAGTTAATATGAAAGAGAAAATCTTGAAAGCAGGGAGACGTAAGAAAACCATAACCTACAAGGGGAAGAATATTACAATAACTGCAGATCTCTCTGCCAAAACCTTTCAGGCAAGAAGAGGGTGGTCATTGACATTTAATCTCTTAAAACAAAATAATTTTCGGCCCAGGATCCCGTATCTAGCTAAACTGAGTTTCATCTATGATGGAGAAATTAAATACTTTAATGACATTCATGCATTGAAGAAATTTGCCATAACTAACCCAGCTCTCCAGGGTATTCTCAGAACTATTCTCCATAATGACCAGTGCAATCCCCCACCACAAAAGTAACTCAGAAACTATTGATCAAACTCCAACTTCTACAGTGGCAAAAGGATTAAAAAAGTCCACTGGGCTTTTGAACAACTTGATACCTAAAATTTTATCAGGCTTATCAATAATTTCAATCAACGTGAATGGCTTAAATTGTCCTCTAAAGAGGCACAGATTGTCTGATTGGATACTGAAACTCAGACCAGACATCTGCTGTATACAAGAATCTCATCTTACCTTAAAAGACAAATATAGACTCAGGGTGAAGGGATGATCATCTATATTCCAGTCTAATGAAAAGCAGAAAAAAGCAGTTGTTGCAATTTTATTCGCAGATACAATAGGTTTTAAACCAACAAAAGTAACCAAATATAAAGATGGCCACTTTATATTTGTTAAGGGCAATACTCAATATGATGAGATCTCAATTATCTATATGTATGTACCCAACCAGAATGCACCTCAATTTATAAAAGAGACTCTAACTGGCATGAGCAACTTGATTTCCCCCAGCTCCATCATAGTCGGAGATTTTAACACTCCTTTGGCAGTGTTGGATAGATCCTCCAATAAGAAGCTTAGCAAAGAAATCTTAGATTTAAATTTAACTTTTCAACTTCTGGACTTAGCAGACATCTACAGAACATTTCATCATAACAAAACTGAATACACATTTTTCTATCAGCACATGGAACATACTCGAAAATTGATCACACCTTAGGCCACAAATCTAACCTCAGCAAATTTAATGGAATAGAAATTATTCCATGCATCTTTTTGGACCATCATGGAATAAAAGTTGAACTCAGCAACAACAGGAATCTGCAGACTTGTACAAAAACATGGAAGCTAAATAACCTTATGCTGAATGATAGATGATGAGATCAAGAAGGAAATTACCAAATTTTAGAACAAAATGACACTGAAGATACAAGTTATCAGAACCTCTGGGATACTGAAAAGGCAGTCTTATGAGGGAAATTTATAGCATTGCAAGCCTTCCTCAAGAGAACAGAAAGAGAGGAAGTTAACAACTTAATGGGACATCTCAAGCAGCTGAAAAAGGAAGAACATTCCAATCCCAAATCCAGCAGAAGAAAAGAAATAACCAAAATTAGAGCAGAATTAAATGAGATTGAAAACAAAAGGATTATAGAACATATCAATAAATCAAAAGTTGGTTTTTTGAAAAAATCAACAAAATTGATAAACCTTTGGCCAACCTAACCAAGAAAAAAAGAATAAAGTCTCTAATCTCATCAATCAGAAATGGTAAAGATGAAATAACAACAGACCCTTTAGAAATTCAAAAAATCCTTAATGAATATTACAAGAAACATTATTCTCAGAAATACAACAATCTGAAGGAAATTGACCAATACTTGGAAGCACATCATCTCCTAAGACTTAGCCAGAATGCAGTGGAAATGTTGAACAGAACGTATATCACGCTCTGAAATAGCATCAACTATACAAAATCTCCCTAAAAAGAAAAGCCCAGGACCAGACGGCTTCACCTCAGAATTCTACCATACCTTTAAAGAGGAACTAGTACCTATATTACTCAACCTTTTCCAGAACATAGAAAAAGATGGAATACTACCCAACACATTCTATGAAGCTAACATCACCCTGATCCCCAAACCAGGAAAAGACCCAACAAGAAAAGAAAATTATAGACCAATATCACTAATGAATATTGATGCGAAAATATTCAACAAGATCCTAACCAAC
>CAUYQV010081711.1:0-27257 GCA_963574575.1 Galagoides demidoff
CCATGGCATCACAGCTCATAGCAACCTCCAACTCCTGGGCTCAAGCGAGTCTCCTGCCTCTGCCTCCCAAGTAGCTGGGACCACAGGCGCCCGCCACAACGCCCAGCCATTTTTTGGTTGCAGCCATCGTTGTTGTTTGGCGGGCCGGGCTGGGGATTCGAACCCGCCACCTTGGGTGTACGTGGCTGGTGCCTTAGCCGATTGAGCCACAGGCACCGAGCCAGTTCATTTGTTCTGAATTTGTTGTGGGATTACTTTGTGCCAACAAGGTGCCACAGGTTTTACACACATTCTTCTCTTAATCTTCACAGCAGTTCTCAAAAGTAAATCCATTCAACATGTATTTTTTGATCATCTATTATGTGACAAGGCATTTGGGGATACAGCAGGAAAAGATAAAGACATGGACTTTGCCCACAGATAACTTATGTTTAGCTAAGAGCATACTTGCAGTGGGTTCATAAAATTTGTCTTTGACCTGAAATTTGACTCTAGAACTTTCTGACCCTAAAGTTATTAGTTTCTTAATTCTCTAACTTTGTCTTTCTGTTTCTCCCTTACTGGTTTCCTTTTATGATGTTTAGAATCAAAATTATTTTAAAATAAATTATTTTCAGCAATGGTTCATTTGAAACCAAGCTGACAATCAGGCCATTTAAAACAGATGTGCTGTCTTATGAGAGAAATTATCATGTGAAGCCTTGGGATCTTTCTCAGATGCCATGTCCTGCTCTGGATAAAGTGCTAAGCCCTTCAGAAGCCGCCTTCCAGGGTCTCCGCAGGTCCAGGGGTCCGTTGTCACCAAGCGGCTTGTTGCTCATTATTGCATTTAGTGCTATAGCAACGGCTCCACTGGTGTCTTTATTAAAACTTGCTCCAGGCTAGCATTTTCCCCCGGGGTCAGTAATGAGTTTAGAGGAATGGATGTGGAAATGAGATTTGTTCTCACCAGTGGAGTGAATTATATCTTGTTGGGGCCCCCAGGCTAATATTTCAAATTTGCCACAAGGTACCTCATCAAAAATTCTATTTTGGTTCCAAAAGGACCATGCATGCCTATTAGCAAATTCAGAGCATGCCTTTAAACTGTATTTTTTTTTCTTCCCCTGGCTCCATCCACTGAAGGCTTTCAGAATTAGTAGTTTGTGAAAATGGTCCATTTCCACGGGCCAGTGAATGGTGCACAGAAGAAGTGGGGCCCTTTATGTAACAAGGCTGAGTCTGTGACAACTGAGATGAATCAAATCAGAGTAGCGAGGAATGCGTCAGCACCTTAGGTATGCATTGTCACACTGGGCATGCGGTACCACGCCAGGACACTCACATGTCAGGATTCGTGTTTGCTGTCTTTTAAATCCTTATGCCTCCATTTGGTTGCCAGGGCTCATTTTAATGCCTTTAAGGCTTAAGGATTTAAATACTCTCCAGTTGGGCCTGAGATTATTGACATCATCAACTTTACCATCATGCAACATTCCAAAGAATCCTATGTCAAGGATGAGCCAATTGGGAAATAGAGAAACACATCAAAGCACTACTTTTTAGAGATGTCCATAACTGCTGGTCTTCTTTCTGGGTGTTCTCTGTAGTGAGAAGGGGGAGAGAGCCTCTCTTGTTTCATATCCACTGTGTTCCCATTCTCTCTTTCTCCTTACACCACTTCTGCTGTCTCCCAGATAAAGGGTTGTATTTTAGAGCAATGGTGCCCAGCCACATTTTGCTATCAAGACTAAAAGTTCAGACTAAATGTGAATTGGCTTGAGAATAGAATGTGGAATTGGCTTGAGAATAGAATGTGGGTCCCCATTTTCCTTCCCAACCTCCATTATATTCATAGCATTAATAACTGCTCCCCTCCAAAATCTTGGTTATCATTGACATAAGTACACTTAGTCTAGATCTGGAAAATACATAATAAAATGATTCTGCTGATGTTATTACAATCCTTCTATTTATTGAGTCAAATGTTCTTTCTTTTTTTAAGCTTTGTATCTGGGCAGGCACTGTCTTCCATTGGTGGTGCCATTCCCATGCGGAGTAAGGATTCTGCTGGCCCAAGTCTTCTTGACAGATGCACATTTAGTGAGGTGCATTTTAGTGAGAGTGTCCAGTCTGCTCTGTAATGAAACAAGCAGGAATGACGGTCATTCTCCTTCTTGCTTGCATGTCTTAGTTCAGTTTGGGTAATTATCGTGCATATAGACCAGTGTTGTTCTTTCAAGAAACAAATAAACTGTCTTTATTACCAGTGTAGAGTTTCAGATGCTATGAGAAAGGCATTAATCTATTAAGCTCTGTGCCTGTCCTCAGCACTTCAAGTGGGCCCTCACCTCCCAGGAAGCTGGCAGCCTCCAATCGTTGGTTATCTGTTTTTACTGGCTGTTAATTGTTAATAGATTTTCAGGTGCAGGTCATGCTGTGTAAGCATCAATCCTTCATTTAGAAAGGTCTGTGGTTGTCCATGACTGTGAAAAGGCAAGTGATAAACGAAAACTGGAGACATCTCCGCATCCTCACTAAAAACGTCAAATTCAGTAACGCTGCTGGTAGTAAAAGCAAAATTTATTAGTCAGGGAATAAAGCTGCACAATGAAAAATGGAGTTGAGGGGGGAAATCAAAGAAGGAAAAAGGCCCCAGAAGAAGGTTCAAGAAAGAGAAAACGTTTACGAAATCAAAGCCATTTTAAAAGGCTGAGTTAGAGATAAGGCATGGGAAGATGGTAAATGTCTTCCTTGTTTGTGAGATAAGAAGAAAAGGAAGGCCTTCAGGGGGAGCTGTTTAGGGATTCTGTGTAGGAGTATGTATGACAAAAGACTGTGCCATCTTCCATGGTAGGAAAATGGGTACATTGGTCCGGAGTTCAGCAACCCTGCAGCCACATTTAGCCAGTGCCTATTTATAAACAGTCTGTAAACTAAGAATGATTTTGTATTTTTAAATGGTTGAAAAAAATCAAAAGAAGAATCATATTTTTGTGACATGTGAAAATTATATGAAATTCTAATTTAACTCTGCATGAATAATATGCATAGACACACCTGTTTATGTGTTTTCTGTGGACCTTTCGCCATCAGAGTGAATTTTGTAATTCATTCCTCCTGATTGTCTTTTAAATTGTCTACTTAGCTCCCTTGCCAGTGTTTCAATCTAGACCAGTATCATCTCCAGCCTGGATCACAGCAAAGCTCTACTAAATGGTCTTTTCACATCTCCTCTTGCATCTGGTCTATTTAAAATTCACATATGATTATGATAGTTCCCTGTTTATGACTTTCCTCAATTTTTCTATATTTCTTATGGAATAAGACCCTGAAGAATCAATTTTTGACATCTCAGCATCCTAATTTGTGTGACTTTCCTTTCATGCTAGCCACATGGACAACGTGCAGTTTTTCTTAGGTGAATATGTATTTTATTTTCCAACCCCAGACATCATAAAAGTGAAAGGCAACACTCTTAATAACTTTGCCAAGACAAAGGGCAAAACAGGACTGAAAGTCACCCTGCATTTCTCAGACATGCCAGGCACTCTTTCTCCCATCAGCGTCTTTAAATGTGATTTTATCTTCACTTGGAATTCCCTCACCCTTCTCTTCTTTAAATCTCAGCTTTTCTCTGATTTAAAGTGAGGTA
This sequence comes from Galagoides demidoff, assembly GCA_963574575.1. NCBI lineage: Eukaryota > Metazoa > Chordata > Mammalia > Primates > Galagidae > Galagoides > Galagoides demidoff. Next base: position 3,635 of record CAUYQV010081711.1, read on the forward strand.
AATGAGGTCCTCTATACACAATCAAGGCAACTTTGCAATCCTTCAAACAATGACAATTGCATTACAAGTGATATAATTGTTTACACTTCAGACAAGAAAGATCAACCCTCTTGGTTTGCCTAAGCCTGAGGGGTTTCCAGGGAGATGGGACTTTCAGTGCTAAGATCAGATCGGTAAAGTACCAGATCACCATGAGAGAAAGTTGTTTCCTGGGCAAGCAAGACCCCATTTGTCTTGTTCCCCACTATCACCTGTGAATTTCGAATGGTTTCTAGTAATTTATAAATTCTAAAAACCTTCACTTTGCTGAAGAAATTAAGAGAGAAGGAAATAAAATGAAAAAGAGACAACTTTCAGATGGTGAATCAAGGGTACTTTGATATAAGGTCCCATTTCAGCTTTTAGTGGGCGTTTCAATTGAGGTATCATATCAGGAGAAAAGTTCTGCTGGAGAGGAGAAAGCTCGCGTTATAGCTCTTCCTCTCTGCCTGCTGGTAAGTGCCACTTGGGAGGGACTTGGAGGTTTTTAACAATGTGTTGTCAAGGGCTGCTACAGTTGAATGTGTGGCCCACTCTACAAGTAGTTGCATTTTTCCTAAGAAATAGAGCCTTCAATTAAACAATTAACTCATAATGACAGACATTTTGACCTGGGAATGAAGGAGATGGTTTGGAGGTAAGGAAGGAGGAGTGAGGACTGGGCCCACCTTCAGACTGGCCCCAAATACCTACCATAGGTGGCTTCCCACTCTCCTGCGGGGGTCATGCTACAAGACCACGGGGGCTGAAAGCTCAGTAAGGCCTACAATCACATCAAAACACTCTGGGAGAGAACTACAGAGCAGTAGTCTAATTGTTTTCTCTTAAGTTATCCAGCCCAATTATTTGGGAGAGGTTATTCCTGCCCACTGTGTTTCTGGCATCAGAGCTTGGCACCAGATGAGAAGGTTGCCCTGGGAGAGACAAGTCAGAAAGGCACATTAGAGCTTTCCGATTGGTAAAATGTTGGATAATAGAATTTTCAGTTTTTCCTTTACTACATGAATTCAATAAAGGAGAGCCTCAAATTCCTTGGAACTGAAAGCTTCTGACCATTCGATCCATGGTTGTTTTGTGATAGATTGTCAGACATATAAAGTACCTTGGAGATTCTCAGTTTGTACATGGGGAAAATAAGACCCAGTGATGTGAAGATCTTGACCGCATTTTATAGCTTATTCATGCCACTCTCAGCCTAGGACTCAAGTCTCCTGTTTCCAAATGCTATGTCTCCCTCTCCCATACCTAAGTTTTATTATGAAAACTTTTTAACATATAGAGAAGTTGAAGAAATTATATCACGAACAGCTGCATACTTGTCTGTGTACTCGTGTTTTAGCTCATTTGGGTTGATGTAACAGAATTCCTTAGATGACTTACAAACAGGTTGGCTGATAAAATAAAAATTATTTCTCATGGTTCTTTCATCTGATTTAGTGTCTGGGAGGGTGTGTTTCTCACAGATAATGAAAGGGACAAGATGGCTCTTATATTTTCTAAATTTTATCAGTTAATTCACAAATTAATTTATAAATGGGATCTTGCTCTGTTCCCCAGGCTGGGGTGAAATGGCATGGCATGATCATAGTTCACTGCAGCCACAAACTCCTGGGCTTAAGTCATCCTCTCACCTCAATCTCCTGAGTAGCTGGAACTATAGAAACATATCACTATGACCAGATAATTTTTATATATTTTTTGGAGATAAGAGTCTTAATACATTGCCCAGGCATTTCAAACTTCCAGGCTCAATTATCCTGCCTCAGTCTTCCACATAGCTGGGATCACAGGCTTTAGGTACTATGCCTGGCCTGGGGCACCTTTTATAAGGATGTTGATCCCATCCCTAAGGGATGCACTTATGACCTAATAACGCAGCAAAGGCCCCACCCCCAAATACCTTCACACTGGGGATTTGATTTTAACCTATGAGTTTAGGAGTATACAAACTTTCCAATTACAGCAACCCACTACATCAATTTTACAATTACCATGTTGCTGTGCTTACTTTGTTAGATATCCACTCGTTCTATTTTTAAAGTGTTTCAAAGGAGGTTATAGGCATGAACACACTTCACCCCTGGACACCTCAGCATACTGATTGTTACCCAGAGCTTGATATTTGCTTACCTTTTTTAAAGGTAAAATTTAGATACAGTGAATAAACATGAGTTTTAACAAATGTTTGCATCTATGTGTCTCAAACTCCAGAGCTTTTTCCATTTCAAAGATTTCAAAACATACTACATTTTACTTAAATAATCATCTTAAAATTGTTTACTGCAGAAGATATACTTGCTCATGTGGAAAACATTTTCACAGGAAACAGATTGGTGTAACAGTAAGGTACAGTTTTAAAAGCAAGTTTTATAAAGTCCTGTGCTCAAATCCTTTAAACATCCAGCTCTATGCAAGTTTGAGTTCATGAGCAATGAAGCCTCCAAGTCAGGGGGATGAACCCATGTGTGAGAGAAATAGAGAAATCCAAAGGGGGTAGGCAAGGACCACAGAGCCTTAGAGGACATTTAGCATTATTCCTCGCTCAATACATTCCTGGGTCTCCCACTCTTCCCTCTGTATACTCAGCATCTCCAAAAGGCAGGTTACCTGAAGATTTCCAGCTGGATGGGGTGTGGATATAAGAACAAGGGAAAAAAGTGGTAAGGTACAACCTTTTTTGCTTTTGCTGTAGGAATGCTCTGTTTGGCCATAATCTTTCTTTCTTTCTTTCTTTTTTTTTCTTTTCTTGTTTGCTCCTATGGAAACAAATTAGAAAAGCTAGAACAGCTTTGAGAGACAGATGCTGAAGAATGATACTGCACTCTATGCCTTCACCAGCTCCCTTCTCACACATCCTATGGGGTGAGCTCACACACGCACGTACACATACACAAACACACACACACTCTTTTCTCCTGATTATACCAAGGAGGTAAGAATGAACAGCTGGTTAAAACTTTTGATGGCTTCGTATGGATAGCTAGTGGTTCCATACTGACTCCAGGCGTGACACTTGTCACTAAGGAATGCTCCACCCAACCACTGGGAGAAACTTGAAGTACTTTAACTGCCAGTGTTTCATGTAAAAAGATAGAGATAAATCACAGGAGGACTTGGGGCAGCCCCTTCCAGGGCCTAAACTGACCCCACCGTGGGAGGTCTGTTGGTCCTGAGGGTAATTGCAGCCCAAGGCAGCTCCTCACGTGGCTTCCTAGAGCAAAATTTATGGGCAGCAGTAATACAGAGAAGTAACATCCTACTTTCAAAGCAGCGAAGACGAAGAGAGAAAGAATAGAATATTCCGGAAGTCTCTGTGTAGGAGCTCCAGAAAACGATTTTTTGAGAAAACAACATTTCAGAAACAGCTGGGCCTTTAGCCAAAACAGATGGTCTAAAATGAGGAATGGGAGAGCAGTGCAAATAAAATCAAGTTGTTGGCCACGGACACACAGTGGAAACGTGCTCATGGCTGAGTAGTTAGGTGGAAATCCTTTGTTGCTGACCCTGCATTTACAAAGCACACATTGAGGCTTTCTCTCTTGGCATCTGAGCATGGCAGACTTTGGAGAGATGCCTCTACCCCTGACTGGTGTAGAATCTAGACTCTTTTTATTATTATTATTACTTTTTTTTTTTTTTTTGCCAAAGCCAGTCCAAATGCCCTAATAAAAACCACTAAGTGATTAACATATAGAAGAAAGTGAATGGTGCCAACTTACTGCAGTCCTGGTAGTTTTCCTAATGATCTGAGAGAGCTATGTAGTTAGAATTCCAATCATCAGACAGAATAGGGGGTGTCTATGGCTTTTGGATAGGCCAAGATGAAAAGACATAAGAACAACAAAGTAAAAAAACAAAATGAAAAATGAAGCAGCACATTAAGATGAACAGGAACGCATATGTTCCATGGCTGATTACAATCAGAGCTGTCTATTTTTAGTGTCTTTCTGATGAGTCCGCTTTACTGTACTTCATACCAGAATGGCACAATGAGTGGTGTTTGCTCTCTATTGAGCAGTAGCCGAAGAGATGCATCTCTATGGAAGTAAGTGTGCAGATGGGGCTGAGGCTCATATATGGTAACTTTTTTCCACATCTATACAAACAAAGCACTTCCACTAAGAATATGTGTGTATATATATATGCATGTGTATATTGTAAATATCCACTGAGTTTCAATAATCAATTCTGTTTTAGAAGGAATAAAACATTTTGTAACCAGATAGTTATCCCCAAACTAAGAGGGGTGTCTAAATGTCTTTCCTTTCTGCCACACACTGAAAAAATAAGAGTTTTCTTGGGCTACGCAGTAAACACACAAATGCACAAGAAAACTGATTAGCAAGAGAAAGACCCATGCATACTTTCTGTGATATCTGACATGACATATAAACAAGAAAAGTTATCACAAAATCAGCATGTAGTCCGCAGGACCGCAGGTTGGATACCCCTAGTAGAATTTCTGAGTTGCAACTAGGTGGGTTATGGCAGTGAGCTACAGTGAGTATTGATGAGAACTATGCCACAGGTTTCAGCAGAGAGAATGCTTAGGTTTGGGTGAGGGGTGGCGGTATCCTTATAGACTCAATCATAGAAGAAACAAATAGAATACCACAACGTAACTCTGAAAATGCTTTCTCTATAAGGTGATGTAAGTCTCTTAGAAAATCTTATCCTCACTCTGTAGAGAGAACCAGAAATATCTCTTCCAATATGGATTTAGAAATTGCAGGTTCCTCAAAAAATAAGTGGCACGTTTCTCATTATAACTTGATAATTATATCATTGAGTTAGATTTTTATCTGCTTCTTCAACTAGTCCTCTCCTACCGAGCAAATGCCTACTATGGGCTTATTGCTCCTGGAAATGCAAAAGAAGAGTAAGGCAAGACTTTGTCTTCAAGGAGCATATGATCTTGAAATGAATGAGAGGAAAGTGTAAAAAACAAAACAAACCGTTCTTTAATAATCAGTATTGTATAACCAAGGGAATCAGACAAGGTATGAATTTGAACTAGGGGAAATTAAATTTGAGTTGAAGCAGCTCAAAGAAGTTTCATCTTGATGCTTTCTATAAGCTGAGTTGAAGCAGCTCAAAGAAGTTTCATCTTGATGCTTTCTATAAGCGTCATCTTGAATGACTTCTTTATGCTGATTTTCAAGGCAATTTAAGCTAAGAATGATACCTTTACATTGGGACACCATCAAGTTATTAAAGTTGACTATTGGGCTTACTAAATAGATGGTACTTTTTCATCAAACATACAAGTAATTGAAGGGCAAAAAAATATTTTTTTTTTCTTCTTTTGACTGACAAAGCTTAATCTGTTTCATGCAGTCTGAATTTATCACTTAAAGTCAGGCTACCCTTGTCAGTACTGACTAGATTCTTTATGGACATAGATAATAACTATAATCCATAGAGCAGGCCTGTGGTTAAGTCAGTATAGCCAATGATTCTCAATCCTGGCCCTGCATCAGCATCTCCTGGGGAAGGGACGCCTTGAATTTGCTCATCTGTCTGGACCATGTGGAGAAGGATCAACCAAGTGAGGTTTTCACATGGACTTTTGCTGCCTTAAATTTTATGGCTTTAAGAGAGGTCTTTGGCAAAGGTTTGATAATTGTGAATGTCCTCTTATAATAGTTCCGCTTTCAAAGGGTTTTCAAATTTGTAATTTTTTTTTTTTAATTTTCACGGTAATCTTTCTAAGTTTCCACTGGAGGGGGAAGAAGTAAGTCTCTTCTGATTTTGCCTCTTATGAAAGGAAACCAAAACGATGAGTTGAAAGTTTCAAGGTTAGACACAGCTTTAGTCATAAAATGATGATCACATTCTGGTTTCCTGACCAGATACTTAAAGTCTCACTCTGTCTTTTATGCAGGACATAGACTGGTTTATTTGGTTAGTTCTATTGACAATCAGATATAGGATTTAGCAATTAGGGTTATAGAAATCTGACTTTTGGATTAGTCCAAGAATTCAATTCAACTCTGATACTCTCTACCAGGAGTCAGCATCAGAACCCAGCTGTTAAAGGGCACAGTCACAAAAGCCTGTCCCCCCTTTAGTTTCTAATTACAAGTCCTGGGCCACCTGTACTTCTGACTTCCTGGTTATAAATCAGGGGTTCCCACAGCCTATCCTCCAGATCAATAATTGCTAGAGGGGCTTACGGAACTCAGGAAATCATTTTGCTTAACTTTACCAGTTTATTATAAAGCATGCAAATGAATAGTTGGATGACGAGGTACATAGCGAAAGCTCCAGAAGGGTTATGAATGCAAGAGTTTCTATCCCTGTGGAGAACCACCCTCCTAGCAAGTGCATGTTTGGAACAACAACTTGGAAGCTCTCTGACCCTTGTCATTTTGGTTTTTGTAGAGAGGCTTCCTTATGTAGACATGGCTGATTAAATCATTGGTGATTCAATCTCTAGCTACTCTACCCTCAGAATTTGGGAAATGGGGCTGAAAGTTCCACCCATGTAATCCTGCCCTGGTCTTATTGGCAACCAGCTTCCATCCTGAAGCTATCTAGGGAACCCCTAGCTACTAGTCATCTCATTAATATACATAAGAGATTGTTCACACCATACCAGAGATTTCAAGGGATTTAGAAGCCATGTTCTAAAAACCAAGGAAAAAGATCAAACATTTATTTTTATTATACCATAGATTTGAATAGACTTTTGTCCAAGAATGACTAGTAAATACATGAAAATAGGTTCAACTGCAATACTTATTAGGGAAATGAAAACAAAAACCAATATGAAGTACATGGCACACGTACTAGGATGACTATAATAAAAAAAAGCTAGATAATTACAAGTGAGGAGGATGTGGAGAAATTAGAACTATCACTCATTGCTTATAGGAATGAAAAAAAAATGGGGAAGATAGACTGGAAAATAGTTGGGCATTTCTTCAAATTGGTAAACCCAGTAATTGCACTCCTATGTATAATCAAAGAAACATGAAAGCACATGTCCACACAAAAACTGGACCATGGACGTATAACAGCATTATTCACAAAAGCCAGAAACTGTAAAGAGCTCACATGCTTACCAATTGATGACTAGATAAACAAAATATGGTATATCCCTGCAATGGTATATTTCAGTGATTAAAAAATAAAAGAAATATGAAGAACTGATGCATGTTACAGATGAACCTTACAAGCCTTATGCTCGGTAAAGAAGATAATCACAAAAGATCACATGTTATATGATTTCATGATATGAAATATCCAGAAGAGGCAGAAACTAGATAATTTATTTCCTATGGCTGGAGGAAAGGGGGAAATGACTGCTAATGGGTAAGGGATTTGGGGGTGGGGGGAGGTGACAAAGTGTTCTACCCTGAAAGAGTGCTGACAGTTGCACCATGCTGTGAACTCATTAAACTTGTATACTTTGAGTGAATTTTATGATATATGAATTGCGTCTCAATAAAGATGTACTGTAAAAATAAGCAAATGGTACCAATTGGAGGTGGGCCATTGGGACAAACATATAGGTACATCTAAAATTAAGTCTCCAAGCACTGCGATTCTCATTTGCCCTCTGATGACCTTGGTAAGCTGGATCTCGAAGTCAGCTCTCCTTGTGAATAGACAATGCTGCTGCTGTAAGAGCTAATTGACAGTGTTGCCAAATTGGCTTTGCCAGGGAGCAAGCAGTCACGGTCATCCTGAAATTAACATACAAATTACAGTAATAAATTTTACTTGAAGAGTTTTTATTTATTTTTTTCTGATTATATAAATAGTTCATTTCCAGGCAAATATGTAGAATGCTCAAAACATCCAGAATCATCAACTGCCACCTAAAATTCTTTTTAATTTTTTTCTTTCATACACAATTTCAAATCAAAAGAAAAATGCAGAGTATCATGTTTCCGTGTTGTTTTCTGTTTCCCTTTTTAATGTCTTAAGAAACATACGTAATAAATCTTCTTTAGTAGATTTACCAAACTTTGGGACTATATAATAAAATACCACACAATGGGTGGCTTTAGCAGTAGAAATGTGTAATCTTGCAGTTCTGGAGGCGAGAAGTCTGGGATCAAGGTGTCAACAGGATCGATTCCTTCTGATCGCCAAGAGGGAGCGTCTGAAGGCCAAGAGGGAGCGTCTACACTGTTGTGCTCTTCAGATTCTGGTAACCTCAAGTGTTCCTCAGTTTGTACGTGGCAGTCTCCTTGTTTCTCTTATTAGTCCTCCTTCTCTGTGTGTCTTTCTCGATGTCCAGATTTCCCCTTTGTCATGTACTGCATTTAGGGACCACCTAATGACATCTTAACTTGATCATCTGTAAACTTCCTATTTCCAAGTGAAGTCACAGTCTTAGGTTCTGGGACTTAGGACTGCAACATCATTGGAGTGAGGAGAACAATTCAACCCATAACACTAAATGACGTTCTGGGATTTATAATATTTTAATATTCTTTTGGTCTAGCTGAATTTATGTCTTCATTCAGGATATCCATGGAAATGAATCAAGGATAGATGTTCCCTTATAATTATCCATGTATTAACAGAAGTTTTCACGTGTCCTTTTAATTGACTTTGTCATTTTATAGCTGGTGGCTTTTAATAAAGTGCCACATGAAAACTATCCAGTGTTCTAAGTCTACAGAAAAAAACCAATGAAATGATTATGTACTTAGGAAGTTTGATCACCTGGTTTTGTGTCACTTGCCTCCCCAGTGTTCTCTTTATGGATCGCCATGAAATGGGAAGGTGTTGCCGTTTCTTAGATTGCCTTGCCCTGCCAGTTAAAGACAGAGGGCTTAAGGAGGAAAGCAAACTTACCCCTTTCACACAATTATTTATAAGAAGAATAAATAGGACTGGAACCCAATTCTGATCACAATCTTTTTGAACCCCTAAAACGAATTACTAAAATTATAACGTTTTTAGTCATCATTTTTATTCTTTAGAAATTAGTACTTTGGCTAAAAATTAATCAGTCAACAATGAGAAAAAAAAGAAGATGGGTAAATTCTATTAAAAAACATAAACAATATACTGTAGGGTCATTTCTATCAGCACACCACTAGTCAGACTTACTTCGGTTTCCCTCCAGCTATTTTTTCTATTTTTTCTCTTTCCCTTTCATAACAAAACTCCTTGAAGGAGGAACTTTCTCCACTCCAGTATTTTTTCCCCTCCCTCATTCTCTCTTGAAGCCTCTCCAGTCAGTACCCCACTCTGCCCTAACTCACCCTTGTTGAAGTCCCCAAAACACATTTCCTGAGTCCAACGGACAAGTCTCAGTTTATCTCCTAATATCAGCAGCATGGTCATAGTTGATCACTTCCTTCTCCCTGAAACACTTCCTCCACTTGGCTTCCCAAACCCCATTATCAGCTGGAAGTATAGGCATCTGCCACCAACACCCAGCTAATTTTTCTATTTTTAGTAGAGATGAGGTCTTGCTCTTCCTCAGGGTGGTCTTGAACTCCTGAGCTCAAGGGACCTTCTTGCCTTGGCTTGCTAGGATTACAGGCCTACACCACTGCACCTAGCCAGCTCCCAAATTTATATTTCCAGTTACCAACTGAATATCACACATGGATATTTTCTTAGCATCTTGATTTTAACATTTCCCAACTGAAATCTCGATCAGCATGCTTTGCCTGTCTTGTCCCCATTCATCAAAAGAACCTCCCTGCTCCCAGTCACTAGTGGTTTATTACAAAACACTATGCAGTCCCCTCTTCCTCTTACATTCCATTTCTTATCTATTAGCAAATCCATACACTCTATACTAAAAATATTCTGTAGGAACTAACCGCTTCTCATCACCTCCCACTACTACCAAATCTTCTTCGTATCTCATCAGAATTTTCACAAACACCTCCTAATGGCTCTTCTTATTTCTGCCTTTGCCACTTTTCTCTGAGTGTGTGCAATAGCTGGAGTGATCCCTGGAAAATGTAAGTCAGAGTGAATCACTCTCCTCTCAGAACCCTCCAGTGGTTTGCCAAAATCATTGCAATAGCCTCTAGCTGGCACGCCTGTGCCCCGCCTCCCATCTCACTGATGGCATCTTCTATTGCTTCTTCCTCCTGGCACACTGGCCCCCTTGTCATTCTCCAAACAAGGTATATCCCCAGGTCTGGGCCGTTTACATCTGCAGTTCCCTCTGTCTGGAAAGATCTCACCCCAGACACACACGTGACTTGTTTCCCCGAGGACCCCTTCAGTCTTTGCTCAAATGGCACCCGTTTGGTGAGGCATTCCTTGCCCATAATATTTTACAGCACAACTCCCAAACCCTGGCTTTTACTGTTCCTCATATTTTCTTTATTTTCTCTGTATCACTCCTCGCCATCTGGCTTGCTATCTACTTTACTCCTTTTATTAATTGTTTGTATCCTCCCAGAAGAATGTAAGCTTCTCAGAGAGTAGGAAATTTATATATTTTGTTCATTGCTATATCCTAAGTGCCCAAAATAGTGTCTGAAAATAGTAGGGACTAAGGGAAAAGAGAATTTAAAAGAATGAATGAATAAATGAATGAATGGTTCTTAACTTTTCATGGTGTACAGATGTATGAACTATTTTAAAATTTGATAGAATCTATGGATATTTTTTCCAGAAAAAAATCATGCTATACACATGCTATAATTGTATGAAAGTTCTAAAGTTATCATTGGCCCTGAAATCCATCCAAGGAGAATATCCATGCCCAGGAACTGCTGGCTAATATCTGGTCTAGAGGAACAGGCAGGATGTACAATTGATTCTATGATTATCTATTTGGTGATTGCTACTCCTTAAATCTTGGTAGCCTGCATGTCAAGGATAAAGGAAACAAGGAGAAAATAAATGTAATTTCACACAAATATTTATTAGAAAAATAGAATTGGAATCAACAACCTGCTTCTGATAACAATCCTTATGAACCAATAAATGAGTTAAAGGGTTAAGATCTGTTTATGCATTTTGTTGGGGAGGGGTCTTAATTTGGCAAACACAGTTTTAGAAAGACAAAAGTCATTTGCTTGAGAACTCTTGGTAGCTTTCTGCCCGTGCTTCCCAAGCTCTCTCATTTTCCTTTCTCTTCTCTCTGTTGGATATGCTTCTCAAAATTTCACAAACCTTGAAAAAGAAATGACTGCCAGATCGTGTTTGGGAGGAGGTTTGTGCAAAGGGCCAGACATGAAATCATTTTAAGTCCTGTATTTCCCATTTAAAGTTCTATATTCTTCCTCAAAGTAAGTGCCCGTATGGGTTGAACAAAATGGCACAATCATTGCTGAGAAGTTCTAAGATAGCAGAATTTTGCTTTCAGCACTTCCTAAGGAAAACAGCTCCCATGCATTAAGGATTTATGGGTGACCATGTTTCTGCTGGAAGGGTTTGAAGATCTGGACTTCACATGCTGGTATCCTGGCTTGATTAAAGGCTGCAGAGAAGCTGATACAGTAAATAGTCTTTGCTATCGGTGGACTCATATTTCCTGTTAGAGATAAACCAAGCTTTGCGCTATAAAGCAATCAGCGCGCACTGCAGTGGCTGATTCAGCACTCTGCCCTCTACCGTGCTGGCAGCCTCCATTGGAAATGGCCTCAGAATCACGAACGTGCCCCTCTGAGTTGCAGGATGCAGAGAAGAGTTAAATCAAAGTTGAAGTTGTTCCTTCATGTAAACACTTGTTCCCTTTCCCCACATTACACAATAAAACAAACTTCCTTGGTTTAATTTCTCTGAGCGTCATAGATGCCATTTATCTAAAATCATCTACAGCCTTGCACAGACTTCTAAGAAAATTTGCCTTGAGCTGCTCTAGCACAGCAAAGGCTTGTGTTCCATATATGTACCCGCAAAGGCCAGCACCAGGGGGGAGGGGCAGTCACATGAATAATCCAACCTAATTCATTGATATTTGACTTTGTGCAACAAACTATGTCTGGCAATCCATGGGGAGACTGAGTTGTTGACACTAAAACAAGGATTTAGAGTGTGCTGCTCCAACTGTAATCCTAGGAATGTCTTGAAAGGTGGATCCCAGAATCCCACTCTCTGTGCCTATTGAATCACAGTCTATACTTTAGTGACATCCCCAGGTGATTCATTTGTGCCTTAACGTACATTTGTTTGTTTTCCTAGAAAGGTAGGTTAAAGCCCTGGTTCCCAGATGGGGCTGTGCATTGAAATCACCTGGGCAGTTTTCAAAAGCCTGATTGACATCTGGGTCCCAGGCCAGAAAGCCTGATTTTAGTGATGGGGGTTCAGTTTGGTCATGGTGTGTTTTCAAAACTCCCCAGCTGGTTGTCATGTGTAGCAGAGTTTGAGAGCCCCTGCTTTCAAGAAAAACTGCAGCATATCACAGGCACACGGGAATAGGTGAGAGTTGATAATTTTGAAAACAGACTTTCAAATAGTTACCTGGCCTTCTACCAGCCACAAATTTATATTTGTGTTTTATCTATTATATATTAGCTGTGTGCTGAATCACGAAAGAGTAAGTTGCTATCTATCTGTTTAATTTAGCACTTTTTTCTATTTTATCTGCTTATTTGAAAATTGACAGAGTAGCTTTGGTTTATGTGGTTATTCTGGAGTAGTCAAAAGAGTGGCTTCGTTATAGCTCATTTTCTAATATGTATTTAAAGGGAAGGGGATAGGTTGTCATTTAAGGCTCCTCCCAATGCTTGCAATAGTTGTTCCTATTTCTCTCAAGGGAGCAAGAGCTGAGATTTCAAAAGGGTAAATTGCTGCCTAAATTACATAGCTGGTCACTGGAAAAGCCCTGCTTTGAATCTGGCATTTGAAAAGGCTAATTCTTAAAGCCCATACTTTTCTGTTCATCTGTGCTATTTCCCCCCCGAACCCTTAGCTGTGTGTGATTAACAGGGGCTTTAAACAGAGCAGTGGTTATTGATTTTTGTGTAGCCTTGTGCACTGTACACAGAGAAATGTGTAGCTTTTTGAAATTTTGTGGGAGCCATTCCTCTAACCATCACTGAGGAAAAATAGTGTATGTCCTGGGTTCTAATTCAATTAAGAAATAAAAAAGATGGGGGAATGGAGGGGTAGAGAAGGACAGGATTTTAAAATGCTTATAAACTGTCTTGAGCAGAGTGGCTTGAAAGAATTTGCAAGACGCAGATGTTTCACTAAAAGTTGCTATTCCAGTGGGACGGAGGGAAGTGACAGAGGAAGGACAAGCTCTAAGAGAAGAAAGGGGAAAGGACTGTTATCAGAAATACGAGAAGTCCCTTTCAGATTATATACAGCAGCAGATGGCACAATGTAAAGGACCCGGGGATTAACTTGCTGGGATTGTTGGCGTCCACTTCATAGCCAACCATAAAAGGCACTTAACAAAGCGGCGACTTTGTTAAAATGATAGCTTCCAGAACATGCCATCTGTGGTCCCTGCCTATCCCCATTGCCTGATGAAGACTGGAAATTGCTCTGTTGAAAAAAGCAGATTCTTTCATCTGATTGTGTTTCTTATCCCTTTGAATCCTCTTCTGAGATTGAATTTGTGTATAACTGAGGACCTTGGCTGGAAAACTTTTGCTCCTCATGGTATCCTGTGTCTCGATAGCATCACACCAGGATCAATGGCAAAGAGGCAGCTTTGCAGACTTGTTGATTCATTTCTTTATTAGGCACAGGTGTCTTCTGGCATCACATAGAATTCTGAACTTTATTTTGAAATCTGGGGACAGGGAAGGAAATTCTGGTAGGTGAGTTCTGGCCCATTATTCTAATCACTGTTTTCCTTCCATTATTCCCACCCGTAATCACCATGGTGATCTATGGACCCAGAGATCTTCCCCCTCCTTACTTACCCCGGCTCTCTCTGTCTGCCTGATTTTCCTGTATTTCTCCAGCTTCCAGTGCCTCCCACTTCACTGATCATCTTGATCTAATCCCTCGATTTTATACGGTCTCCTATTCATTTTTTCTTCTTCCATTTGTCCCCTTTGAATTGATATTCTTCTCCATTACTATTTCTTTCTTTTTGAGATAGCATCTCACCCTCTTGCTCTAGACTAGAGTGTCATGGCTTCAGCCTAGCTCATAGCAACTGCAAAATCCTGGGTTCAGGTGATCCTCCTGCCTGAGCCTTCCCCCATAGCTGAGACTACAGGTGCCCATCATCACGCCTGGTTAATTTTTCTATTTTTAGTAGAGATGGGGGTCTTTCTCTTGCTCAGACTTGTCTTAAAGTCCTGAGCTTGAGTGATCCTCCTGCCTTAGCCTCCCATAGTGCTAGGACTATATGCATCCGCCATAGCACCTGGCCCATCATCATCATCATCATTATTATAATTTTTATTCAAGATGCCCAGGCTCAGTATACCTATAATTCTAGCACTCTGGGATGCTGAGGATTTCTTGAGGTCAGGAGTTCTGAGACAAGACTGAGCAAGAGCAAATTGTCACTACTTTAAAAAAAATAGAAAAATTACTTGGGTGTTGTGGCAGATACCTGTAGTCCCAGCTACTCAGGAGGCTGAGGCAGGAGGATAGCTTAAGCCCAGGAGTTTGAGGTTCCTGTGGGCCAAGTTGACACTAGAGCACACTACCCACCTGGGCAACAGAGTAAGACTCTGTCTCAAAAAAAAAAAAAAAAAAGACTTTTCTTGGCAAGGCAGGGCAGCTCAAGTCTTAATCCTAGCACTTTGGGAGGCCAAGAAGGGAGGATTGCTCAAGCCCAGTAGTTCAAGACCAGGTTGGCAATAGCAGGACCCTGTCTTCTACAAAAAATAATCATAAAATTAGCTGGGCATGGTACCACACACCTGTAGTCCCAGCTACTTGGGAGGTTGAGGCAGAAGGATCACTTGAGCCCAGATGTTGAAAACTGCAGTGAGCTATGATCATGCCAGTGCACAGGGTAAGACCCTGTCTCAAAAAAACGAAAACAAAAAAAGGTTTTCTTTTAATTCCACTTATTTGAAATTCTGATTATTTGTCACACTGAAATTAATTTTTATATAGTCTATGTTTATAAACTATTTTCTAAAATACTTAGTTAACAATAGCAATGGATTCTAGGAAGCTATTTCAAGTACAACAGAGTGTGATGGATCTGCATTTCTATAGAAACATCTATAACATGGATATAAATATAGCTGCCGGTAAGAGGAGGGTACTCCTTAAACTATCAATGTTTGGGGAATAGAGGTGTGCTTTTGACATGCTGAGTGGGTAAGTTTTTAGTATGAGGCCCTAATGGAGTTTTCCAAAAAGTCGGGAATCCTTCGCCTACTAAGTGCTTATCATACCGACTGAGCCGTTTGGCAGCTAAGGCTATTCACATGGATTTCCAAATGAAATGGTCAGGTTAATTAGATTGCAATATTCTTATTCATTATATTAAGGCTACAATAATTTCTTTAAAAGTATACCATAATTTAGACGGACGCCCCCTAATTATTTATGCAGATTTCTTGTGGTTACTGTAAAATAGTTAGATATATACACACATGTCAGTGTTGAAGATCAAATGCCAGGCAGTCCCGGCAGTAAGCTGTAGAATATTCTTCATTCTAGTCAAAAGCAAAGGAACTTGTCTCCATCATATACATGCTAATCTTCCCATTCCTGCACTGAGCCCCTCCAAGCAAGAGGAAAGGTCCAAACCTTGAAGTAATTTATAACATGAAGAATATTTTTACACCTTAGGGTTTTAATGAAAATATAAAGTGAATGTGAGGATGCACTTGGAGCCACTTTGAACCCTGGCATTGTCTCGATTATGTCTGAAATAAAACTGCCTACCCACTCCCAGTGTCCCAGCATTGACTATATTTGCAAATCTAGGAATGTGAGACCCTCTGTTAATCTCAGCATGAGCCTCAAGGTCAAGAAGACACTTCTATATTTGAATATACCACTTGTGCTTTTCAAAATGGGGGAGGGGGTAAGTTTGGTCAAAACTCTCTTGTGCCAGTGCTTCTGAAAACAACTACAAATAAGGCATAATGAGGATTTAAAACAACACTCCAGGTTACCTAAAACTGAGGAAAACAAATGAGTCTGATTATTATTCTTTCTTGTGGTAAGCTTCATCAGTTACTTAGATGCATTTTGTGAGAACATTCATACAACCCACCATTAAGAACAGAATAAAAGAATAAAAGGAAATTGATTCTTACCCCAGCAAGTGGGGTTCAGATTAAAATGAAATATACACACACTGCAAATGTGACTAAATGTGATGAAAATAGAGAACAGAAGTGACCTCTTTGTCCATGTGGGTGAGAGTGGCTCTTCGAACTAGGAAACAGTTTGTTTTCAAGTCAATGGAGCCTAAATAGGATGCTTACCTATATCCAGGGGAGGGACTCCCTGCCTTCACCAGGTCAGTTTATTATTCCCTCCTGTGTCTGGGGTGCAGACGCGAATAAAACTTACCACTTCCGTGAGATGAGTCAACCTTCAATTCACAGTGGCCACATTCGTGGGAAAATAACTTGTCAGGAGAAATGATTAAAGAAGACCATGTTTGACTTCAGTGCTGCCCGATTGGTGAATTATATTTTTAGAGCAATCAGTTTAAATCCTACAGATTGAAATTGTGCTGCTCGCTAACTGCCTGGGTGATTTGGCATGAAATTTAATTTGCTTTAACATGCATGGGGGGTAAGCAGAGGGGCGTTAATTTCACATTTGAGAGTTGCTGCATCACTTTGAAAATAACTAAAATCGTGGTGTAAGAGTTTGCTTTCATTTTTCTTCTTTAAAACAGACCTAGATCTGGCCAAATTCAGTACTCTAGTCTACCAAGCTGGGCTACTTTTATCTTTTTCTTTATGATTCTCATCCTTTCTCATTTTGGTATTAATGTTAAATGAGCACTAATTAATATTGAAAGTGTACTAGACACTTAATTCGTCATTTAATCAACATTCAGCACATTTTGCCTCTCAAACTGATAGTCGAGGAAAGTCGCCAACTCCTGACACTTACCTGATCTTCACTCCATTTGTGGGAGCAGCGGGGAAAGTTCTCTCTCGGAGCTCTTCATTTTCGTTCTTTCATGTTCTCCTTCCCAGATTGGAAACCTGATTCATCTTGAATGTGCCCCATGAAAGGCAGAATTTATTTTGGAATCAAGGGCTCTGTTTTGAAAATGTTGCTGCATAGGTATCCAGATTTCAAGAAACAAGTTAGTTCTCAAAGTCAAACCCTTTTAAAGTCCTTTCCCTGATGTGAATAAGTCAAGGTGAAACTAATCTAAAACTTTGCACATTGATAGCAACAATAATAAAAACAATGAAAAATAATAACATGTTATTACTGCCAGTGAATCAGTGTCTTAAACGTACTTAGTTTAGATCTATGAATGAGCCACTTTATATACCCGAGGCTAATAAAATGTAATAAATATTGAAAATGCCTCCCTGTAATCTGTATGGGACCTGCTGGTTTTGCGCTGGTCAGGATTCATATCTAAATAGATACTCAACTCTGGTCACTGGAATGCCAACCACCAGCAATTATTGATTCATACAATAGATCTGATGTTTGGTAATGCCTGGGCTCTGTAAACTTGAATTTAATCCTAATTATGCCTTCAGGTAAATGTTTTGATAGGCTACTCTGTTGACAGTTAAGTGTTTTTTCACTGGGATCTTTTAGTATACATTTTTTTATAACCATTGTAAAGGAATTATTGCTTGGTTCCCCCAAAGATCTTTTAGTTTACTACTTTGCATGTATCATGAATACTGGCATGATTTATTACTTAATAGATTATAGAAATATGCCATTTCTTGAGATGACAGTCAATAAATACCATAAGGGATCTCAGGAGAACTATGTGCTTCATCTAATGAAGCTATTTATTTGAACTTGTTATAAGACAAATGGGTCTTCGGTTGATATCGTTGCACAGAATACTAGGCAATGGAGATATTTTTAACTTCTTCCTGACCATATATGTTCCCCCACTGTAATTTCCCACAAATGATATCAGATTTAAAGGTGACTTTTTTTTAAAGATTCTAACAAATGTGTTTCCTTTGGAGAAGTCAGTTTATTTCTTTTATTAGGAGAGTACGCGTATCAGTGCTGGAGAAGATAAAAATCTACTAAATGAGTGTTCAGAAGGTTTAAATGTCTTTCTCAAAGGAATCTAGTTAATCTTGTTCCACAGAAATGCACACAAGTCCTGGAGCATCTTTGTCACTGCAAGAGTTAGCTCGCTCATCAATTATTAGCATTTCCCTTCAATCTCCATTTAGATTTTCAAGCCCCAGACAAACAGCAAAGTAAGTACATGTCAGAGAGAAAGGGGGGAGGTTAATTTTCAAGAAATAAGGAATAAAATTCAACCACAACACTATATGGCAGTTCAGCATAGGTATGATGAAATTACCCTCCTTTGTCGAATACTGGATGTACCACCCAGGTTGGAATCTTAACTGTTCTTTTCTTTCTATTCTGTTCTATAGTGTATTGGGCTACTGTGTGTCCAGTTGCACTGAATAAAATTAAATTCACAAATGTCTATAACACAATCAAAGATCATGTCTCCCTTAATTTAAGCCCTTTATTCTGCATGCAACAGGGGAAAGAATTCTGAATAAATAGTTAAGAGACAAAGGTTCTAGATCTAACTCTGCCTTTAACATTTTTACCATATGAGCTCATAGCAAGAGCATCCATATATATCATTAGAGAATAATGGTTATGCATCAGGTCTACCTCTGCACTGAGCTGCTGCCAAGATGCAATGAGATAACCTAGGTGAAAATGCTTTATAAACTCTAATGGCATTATGCTTTGAAAATGTGACATTATTTAGTGCCCTGGAGCAGCAAGGTACTAAATAATATCGCAGTGGCTGGAATTAATACAGCTGCCAAAAGAGCCTAATTTAGGAAATTGCTTAAACGTGAAAGAATCTCATTTCACACGCAGTGTTCACTGACAGTATCTCTGTGCTCCAGGTTTCAGGAGATGTCTTAATACCCAGAAAGGATGGTAGTGGGTACTGGGTATATGGGGGTAAAGGAGGGAAGCAGAGTTCCTGCCCCGGGAGTTGGTTTGGAGCAGTTAACCACTCACACTCGTACCCAAGCCGCTTTCAGGTCTCCTACTTCTTAACCTCCAACACTTCAACACAAGTCTGAAAGAAACAGACAGGAATTCCATGGCTGGAGGATATCAGGGGATGGGATTCTTGAAGGGAGGTACATGCAGGGGTAAGAGGTGGGCGAAGATAGAATGACATTACAGAGAAGAGGAGTGGGGAGGACATAGTCGTGGAGCTTAATTTGAAAATCCTTTTTGTCCAATGCCATCATGATTAAACCACTCACCCACCAGAGATACAACTAGGAAAGACCTTAAATCACAGGGGTCCCTATTCCCTCTTGCAAACAAAGTGTGTCTCAGTGTTGTGTGAATTTCTGGGGACAGAATCTTCAGAGGGGGAAGGTACAACAAAATACAAACACAATCACCAGTGTGGTGACGACTGGGAGGGCAAATAAGGTAAAGAGTTTAAGGGGAGTTTTAGAAGAGAAGGCACAGGGAACAGAGCATCTCTGTAGTTCAGATTTTGAACCTGGTCATGGGTAGAATTATGGGGAGTGTATTTTCAAGGCAGCATAAGATCTTTTCTAATCAACACAGCTGTTCTCTGGATGTGATAAAGTCTAGATCAGCGTTTCTTGAACTTAGGTGCTAATGCTGCTGGTCTGGGCCCAAACTGTGCAGTGGGGGTCTAAATAGTTCTTGTTACTCACTGGAAGACTTCAGTGATATGCCAGAGGCTCTGATGCCAGAGACACTAAGTCAGGGATTGCTGCTCCGTATGGGAACAGATTGGGTGTTTCTTTCACCTCTAAACCTTGTGTTACCCTGTGCCTCAAAATTTATTGATTTGGTCACTTTAAGAGGATTGTTTTCCTGACAAAAGGTCTACATGTTCTTTTGCTCTTCTATTTCCCCTGTCTTGCCTGGAATGTGGGCATAGTGTCTGGAGGTTCAGCAATTATCTTGTGCTAATGAAGCTCCTTTCTGAGGATGGTAGAAATGCCAACTTCCTTAAGCTGCTGTACCAGCTCTGATCAGTCTTCTGAACAATTTCTTACTTGTGAGAAAAAATAAGCTTCATACTTTGTAAGCTACTCTTTGTTGGATTTCAGCTACCTATTGCCAAAGACAGTCCTCACTAATATTCTAGTGATCATTATGCCTCAGGCAAATAACCTATTGTCCCTTGAGTTTTAGGAACCCAACATCTTAAATTATCATCAGCAAGGATACTCCTTTATATATGACGAACTTTTCTCTCTCTCTCTTTTTTTTTTGTCCCCTTGAACATATTTTTCTTTCTTTCTATTTTGAACTTGTATAATTTAAAAAAGCCTAGTTTTCAATGAACATCTAACTAGAATGTTTACCTTGGTAGAAAATTTTTTACTGCTTGGAGGTTAAAATTAATGGCACCCACAAAAAAAGTGTTTTCCTTGGATGGTCTCTAATGCTAGGTAAATAGAACAGTCACATTGTTCACTTTTTTCCCAAAAAGATTCTGTTTCTTAGCCCATCCATTTCACTCTTCAGAATAATCACTGTCCTCTGCTGGATCCCTCTTTATCCTTGGCAACTCTGTTCTGCCCATTATGTAATAGTTTGGCCCTTTTTGGCTTTTGTTTCACTTTGCTTCTTTTCTGTCTCTGCAGAGCAGCCTGCAGAGCAATAAGATAGGGAACATGCCTGCTGGGCCTGATTTTCTTCTTTAAAATAGCTTTGGCCACTGGTTAGTGATAAAAGGAGTTGGCTCACTATAGAAGCCAAAAACCAGGTAAGTGGATTTAGCCTCACGTTGGTGCAAAGGTGACTCCTGGGCAGAAATTGGAATCTAGATTTGGCTTGAACATAAACAGGGGGAAGCAAGACAGAGGGGAAATATCACTATCCCTGGAGTCACCAGGGATTCCAGCCTGCTGTTTCTGGCTGCTAATCCTGCAGGTGGGATGGTCCTAGGACCATCTCTTAACCCCTTTGGACTTCAGCCATAAAATGAGTGTGGTCCTCATGATTTCTTCTCTCTCAGACATTCAGAGCTGTTTCCATTTAATGTTTGTTTTGCACTGATGGTGGGCCCAGAACTGGCCCAGCGATGGAGATGAGATACAGAGGTAAACTTTACAAAGAGAAGAGAGAAGAAGACACCAAGGTTTGAGAGGCCAGAGAAGGGGAGAGAATAGAGGGAAGACGGCCACAGGAAAAAGTAGAGAACAGAGAGGGGCGATATTAAGTGAAATGCACTGGCTGGATTCCGTATCTTCAGTGAAGCCTGCTTGGATCATTGCACCCATCACTGATCTCACTATCCGGGAATCTCTAAGCATTGCTGTGAGCACCATTCACTCAACACTTATCTGTCATCCATCTCTTTATGGGCATTTTTATTGTCTCCCCAATTAGATTGAGAAGTCTCAGTGGCCAGGTACTTCTGTATAACTCTTATATATATATGCATTAAATATATCAGGCAAGTGCTTTAGATCCCCTCAAATAGCTAGAGGCATAGCAAAAAGTCACACCAGATATTTAATATTCATGGACTAGACCGACATCACTAGAGGGTAGGAGTGATGGAAGTTAGCAAGGACTGTTAACTTCAGGTGGACTGACCACCCATAACCAAGCACAGACCAGAAGTGGTGTCCACGCCTTTGGGAGTGATCACATTCTGGCAAGCAAAAGGTCAGTTGACCCTACATCCCTGAAGTCTCGTCTTTGTGCTGCTTTGTCGGGGTACATCGTAAATAGCTCATTTTTGGCAACAAAGGAAAGAAAGAAATCTTGAAAAGGGAGAAGAAAAAGCTAGAAGGTCATTCTATACATTTAAACAATTTGACGGTATTTCTGTATTTGGTATTTGTGTTCCCACTGGTCTTGCTCTCTGTGCGTCCCCAGAAGGGCAGAAAGTCTTACTTAAATCCTAATCTTCTCCCGGTGCCTGTTACAGAGTTGGGCACAAAGCAGATGCCTCTGTAAAGAGGACTGAACTGACACAGGAATGGAGAGGAATCTTCCTTCCTCCCTGATTCCAAGTAGAACCAGAGATGTGGTGGCAGAATATAAGAAAAAAGAGCATTTCAGGGTCTTCTTACTTCTTTTTTTTTTTTTCTTCTTCTTACTTCTTGATGCCTGCAGACCAAGGAAAGAAGAGCCAGTGCAATGCTCTGGTCAAATCCACCCATTTGGCACTCAAGCCCTACGAATTAAAGGGCCAGGAATTCCTGGTTCCAAGCTTTAGACAAATTCATAACCTATTTGATTCATATGAGTAATGCCATCAGACAGCTTCACAGGCTGTCAGCAGCTACTGGCTGCTGCAGGACTGTGCCTAGAGCTACCATCTCAAGCACTGATTTCCTTATTGATACCTGGTAATATAAGGTGCTCTTAGGACATGGAGGGCAGAGAAGTTTCATGAGGGTGTGCTCTGTGGGGGTAGAAACTGTGTCCTTGTTCATTCCTTAGCTTTGCAAACTGAGGAAACATTTAAAACCTTCCTCCTACCTTAGTTTTATCATCCATTCAAAGGATACTTTGAATATCCATTCATAGGGGTAATTTGAGAAGAAATTCAGCTAGGGTTTACACAATCGCTAGGGCAAGCCCTGGGACATAGTAAGCCTTCAATAACCACTAACTACTACTTGTTAGTATGGCAGCCTTGCAAAATGTCTGGAATGTAATAGATACCAAATGAGGACTATATCAGTAATATGTTTTTTTATTATTATTATGTTTGTACATCCCTTAACAAATTTGGAGAGAAAGTGTGCATTTCCTTGTACATCTTTCAGTAGATATTGAAAATGTTTCATCCTAAGTCTAATCAGTTGCAAGGGATACTCTTCCTGGTACACTGTATATCTTGACACTGTACAATAAAAGTCATGTATCATTCTTTTGAAATATATCTAATAGAACAGAAATATCACCATCACCTATAAAAAAAACGACATAATTTCATAGCATTTTTAAATGTTGCTTCATTCCTTTTCCTCTTTGTCCTAAAACTCTAACCCATCACTTAGGATGAATGCAATATAGGTTTAGACTTTAAAATTTTTATTGATTATTTATTTTCATTCTCAATTACTCTAACACCACTTATTTAAACAACCTTTCCATATTAAATTACATTTATGTCATTGAATGAAGTGACCATATCATATAAGTTAGTTTGAACTCAGTTCTATTGACATTTTTGTCTATATTCACACCAGTAATACATTATCCTAATTACTATAGTTTTATAATAGGTTATGAAGTCTGGTATACTAAATCTTCCACCTTTATTATTTTTTAAGATGATATTGGCTCTTCTGCATCCTTAGACTTCCATATACATTTATATTAAAATTGTCAATTGCTACCAACGCACACATACACACACACACACACACAAGCTACTGTGATTTTGATTGAGATTTCTTTTTTTTTTTTTTGAGACGGAGCCTCAAGCTATCCCCCTGGGTAGAGTGCCATGGCATCACAGCTCATAGCAACCTCCAACTCCTGGGCTCAAGCGAGTCTCCTGCCTCCGCCTCCCAAGTAGCTGGGACCACAG